>JAXGGA010001537.1:0-148829 GCA_038373865.1 Uloborus plumipes | reverse complement strand
CTGTTTGTGTGTGTAGTGATCGTGCTTTGCCGCCATTTCAAATTTCTCATCACGACTACCAACACATGATAGAGTGAAACACAACAAAAAAGGAAAAAAAAAAAGAAAAAAGCTCCTCTCATCCAATAGCATCCATCTCTTGGCCTCGAAAGGGTCCGCATATCGAAAAACGAGCCTGGGCTTGAAATTCATGGTGACAGGAGAAGGCATTGTCTTCTGACACACGCCAAGAGTTATAACGGCTTGCCAAGCACTGCTGCCAGTCCACGCGGGACTTTCTTTGCAAACGCATCGAAAAATACGCTCTTCGATGCTTGCTCGAGTAGGAGTTTGCTTTCGATTCGGGGGGAAGTTAGTAAGGAGTTAGTTAGTAAATGTTATTATTTTCTAACTCTGAACTTCGAGAGAGACTGCAGGCTTGTTTGAAGGCTTCGTTGTCGTCCTGATATTACTTATTTTCATGCTAAAAATTATTTTGTCCTGATTTGCCTAGATTTAAAAATTATTTTGTCCTGATTTGCCTAGATTTTTAGCTTCTTTCTGATATTTTTGATTAAAAAGAAAACAAAAGTAGGGCTCCCAACATCTTTTCAGTTTTCCCCTTGGAAAAAGGGGACCTTTTTTTACGAAGTAAATCTTTATCTTAACTTTTAAAGGTTGAAGTTAGTGATGCGCTAATTAATCGGCAGTATTCGTCCAATTATAGCCTCTTAGTTGACTGAAAAATTTTGTATTAAAATTACTTTTATCTAGAAAAGTAACTATGCTGAATAAATTTAAGCCGACTAAGCGGCTGATTTTTTAAAAATTGTGTATTGAAATTTATTTTGTTTAGAACAAGAAACGATACTGAATGATTTTATCAAACCTAACTAATAGTTTCGAACTCTAACGGCCCTGTCCCCATTTCATTTAAATATTTTCAAATTATCATGGTAGAAGTGTTGACAATATATTCATCCCTTTTTCAATTTAAAAAATAGAAGGAGTAGAAAAAGTTTCTGGGAAGATTTAAGATGAGACATTATAAAAGCAAAAAGAAGTGGGGGCGGAGGGATGACAAAAATTGACGTATACAAATTGAAACTAAGAAAATAATCAGCTGCGATCTTTCCCGTGATCATGGTCCTGATTACATTAAATGCACATTTACAGGCTACATATTGAAGCCACTTCTAAAGATTAAACGTTTCTTAAACGATTTAAAATTATAATGATCCGTTTATGAAATAAAGTGTGCTACCTGGAGCATAAATTACAATAATCGAATATTGTAAGTTTGTCAAATCTAATAAAATGCATTAAAAATTACAAGTGAACTGAAAGTATGCAGAACGATTTCAAGGAACAAAAACAAAGTAAATACTTTTATGAATATATATTCATATTAAAATTTAAGTAATTAAATATATATATTTATTACATTTTAAGTAATAAATACATTATTTTAATTACTTATTTTGACTTCATGAGAACTATTTAAATACACAACGAAAATACTTCAACAAAAATGAGGGTTAGAGGTTTTTCATAAATTGGAGCTTTTTTTTTTTTACACATAATTTTTGTTTGAGCACAAAAACTTCCTTTTGTGACTTAAACCTGGTTTGTTCACGTGTTGGTGAGGAAGTATTTTTTGGAAGTAAAATACTTTCCAAAATACCTTCAATGACTGTCGTTCATCTGCTGTATGTTTGTGTTGGTTAAACTAGGCTCCAAATGTTTTCAAATAAATCTGTTTTGTGTATAAAATTGTTTATGTAATTTCAAAACAATTTTATTATTTTAAACACTTTTTGTGTGGACTCATATATAATGAAGCAAAAGAATGTTCATGTTTAAAAAGTGTTTAAAAAGAAAAAATATTTGGTTTCCGCAAAAATGTGTAAAAACTGTAATACCATTAATTTTTTTTCACCGAGAGCAACTGAAATATAATGGTTTATTTTATTTCTCACCAGATAACCACAAGAATTGTGTAAAAAGTTGATATAGGTAGCAATCTAAAGAGCACATAGCGACATTTTTGAGGCTAAAAAAATCGCCTTCGGGTCCCCCTTAACAAGGGATAAAGTCCTAAACTCAGCTGAAATTTTACGAAAAGCGCCCAATTTAAATACGTAGCAATTAGTTGAAAGTATCATCCAGCTTCACATTCTTCATCTGGAAGGACATTAATCTGCAAAACATGTAAAAGATGTCTTCTATTACTCACTGAAATCGCTCAATTTGGCAACTTTTCCTATAATATCTCATATTTCGATAACAGCCACGAGGGAAAAGCCTCCAGAAACATGCCTTGTTATGCTCTTTCGATTGTTACTAATTTATTTATCTTTCAATCATTATTAGACTATTGTATGATTTCCTGGTAAGTACTGAAACTGTCAGCCGATTTGCATTAGCCATAAAAGATTTAGCACGATTTCAGATTCAGAAACTTGTTGAAAGATTTTTAACCAAGCTCTAACAAAAGCAGCTTTGAAGATATTTTTTTTTCAACTCATGAAATGGAAAAGTTGAAAACAAATTCAATTATATAACATAAGAAAAATTAACTATATATCTATATAACAACATGTTAAGTATTAAGCACATAAACCAGAAATAATTATACATATAATTTGATAATTTATTGCATCTTTCAGACGTGTAACAAGGATACGCAATGGACTAAATTTCAATTTGGTCACAAATGTGATTTCCTTTTGGTAAAAAATAAAAAAAGCTAAATCGGTAACTCTATTTTGATAGTCCTTTATAGTCTATTGTCCGTTAAAACTGTGCATAATAAAGTCTTATTTATGAAGGGTTTAAAAATGTTATGTTCTATAACAAGAGAAAAATATTAAATGTCTCAGCATCATATGATCGGGACTAAAAGTATACATAATTTAAAATCGTGATATAGTACATCAATATAAAATATCAGCTCAACTGCATTCCTCTGTACGCGGTAAATTCATGTTTCAGGGTTCGGTTCTATCGTGTGTCATTAAAATAATTTACAAATTTGTGTAATATCAATTGGTAGTGGGAAAGCATGAAAATGACAAACATTAAATAAAGGAATATAGTCATCGCTTGATATAATGGCCACCTCCGTCCCACAGAAAATGTCTTTAAGAGGTAGTTTTTTTTTAAAAATACAGATGCAACATGCATGCTCAGAACTTTTATAAAAATTGGCGATTTTTTAAAGATTTTTAACCAAGTACTAATTTTTTCCAGTGGTAAGAAATATAATAGTTTAAAATACTATAACGAAATATTAAGTAGATTTTAAATTAGCAAATTTTAAAACCAAAAAGCTTTGAAATAAAAATAAAAAAAGGTTTTTGAGTTTAAAGAATATTTCTATCAGCTTGATTCGCACTAAAAATAATGAAATAAAATAAATATATGATTTCTTGATGACAACAGTCAAAAATTTCAGTTGATCTAATTATATATTTATATGTTGATTAATTTTAAAGCAGCAAATAAAATTTAAATTAAAAAATTTGAGAAAAAAATAGGTGGTATACACAGATTAATATGAATAACTTTAAATGCATTCATTAATGTTTCTTGTTCCGCTTTTTGGTTTCATTTAAAAAAAAATCATTGAATTATTTTACTTTCTAGTTATTAAATATAGGGAGAGATAAATGATACATTTTTATGTTAGAATCTGCTTTGTTTCTATATCACAACATTTCTCGCCTATCTTAGAAATTCCAGAAACATCAAGGCAAGTTTCTTTGCACTTGGTTATGCTTTTTTTACCCATAGAGAAATACAAAGAAGGATACAATTAATGTAAAATTGTTTCAAATGTTGTGTGTATTACCTGAGGCCTATATGGATTACTTTTACAAGTCTTTAGAACCATTGTATGATCTTTAGATTTCATAAACAATCGAAATGTAATTTTTAAATAACAGTCAGAAACTTTTTAATAAACTCAGACCTAAAAGGGACGTTGTATTTGAAAGTTTGAGCGAGTTTGATTTAATGAGATTGTAGAGTATTGTGACGCCGAAACACGTATTTTCCATTATCTGCTAATTTTATGCAATTGCTATCTTTAATTTTACTTTTCTGCAGAAAGATATTTACTTATTTCTCAAAGGAAGGTTGTCTTTCCAAGTTCATGCGACTTTGCATTAATTAGGTCGGAGGGTATTTTACAGGCATCATAGAGTATTGTGACGCCGAAACACGTGTCTTCATTTATCTGCTAATTTTATGCAATTGCTATCTTTAATTTTACTTTTCTGCACAAAGATATTTACTTATTTCTCAAAGGAAGGTTGTCTTTCCAAGTTCATGCGACTTTGCATTAATTAGGTCGGAGGGTATTTTACAGGCATCATAGAGTATTGTGACGCCGAAACACGTGTCTTCATTTATCTGCTAATTTTATGCAATTGCTATCTTTAATTTTACTTTTCTGCACAAAGATATTTACTTATTTCTCAAAGGAAGGTTGTCTTTCCAAGTTCATGCGACTTTGCATTAATTAGGTCGGAGGGTATTTTACAGGCATCATAGGGTAGTGTGACACCGAAACACGTGTCTTCATTTATCTGCTAATTTTATGCAATTGCTATCTTTAATTTTACTTTTCAAAGATTACCTTACTTATTTCTTAAAGAACGGTCATCTTTCAAAGTTTACGCCAGTTTGCCTTAATAAAGTCGGAGGGCATTTTACAGGCATCAAATGAGAAGTGTGGAGCCGTATGGCGCCAAAAGCTCCCGTCTCCTTAAAGCGTGCTTCTCGCCAATACCTGGTGCGTCTCCCGCTCCCGTGTGGCACAAGTCATTTCCAGCGACTTATCGATTTCCTCGGAGCCCCTTTCTTTCATCCGGACAGCCAAGACGGAGAGAAGACCATTGGCTATGTATACATCCCGCCCAGAAATTGGCTCGCGTCCAGCCAACTTGAATTTCGAGCTCATATATTACAGACTGAAACAGGAAAAAGAAAAAAAAAAAAAGAGGACGAAAGGAAATCCAATTCTTTCCCCGTCTATCGCTTCTATTGAAATCTACTTTGGCAGTACGACAGTTTGCGAAGCATCGGAATTAGTCGCCGGGAGGAGGCCTTCAATCTACAAATGCGAGACAAATGAGGGACTCATCCACGCTGCAAGCTCTTTCAATAGGCGCTTTCTTCAGCATTGAAGCCTTCATTTTCGAACGCGCGAGAATTTCAATGCCAAGATCTGTGAAATGACAGCTTCAATATCACACGTGTTTTATATTTTAGATCATGTGCATGGTTAGGGGATATTTAAAATACCGTCTTCATACAGCATGAAAGTCTTTTTTCTAATGCTTAATGATTGTAAAAGATGAACCAACAGTCAAGAGCACATAGCACAATGGGACACAAAGTTAAAAGAGTTTAGTTCTTCTCAACGATCATTTATTTAAGCGAGAGCTTTCATTTTGGTTGCACTGTAGTGAATTTGTAGTTAAGAAATCGTATTATCTGTGAGCTATTTAAACAAATCTTATATCAAACAAAAAAGTCTACTAACCTAATACCTCCGATTTCTGGAACTACACTCAATGCTCAACTATCTGATGATCATAAAGTGTGTTTGTATAGTGTCTAACAGCTAACCATATGTTTTAATTTATTAATGAAGAGTATTATTTTTAACACAGTTCCAATGAAAAGAAAATATTTCTCTTAAGTCGTAGACATATTAATAGGAAATTACGCGAGGTAAATAATTTAAACGACAGTTAAATTAATTAATATCGTTCATGTATTGATTAAAAATAAAGGAAAAAGTTAGCTCATTGCACTTTACCAGCCGATTTTTATTCATTTTATTGGCTTCTAATTTGCTTGAGATGTTAACCACATTAGCAATATTTTGGAAAAGGGATAAAATAATACATTTTAAAATAATACATTTTTAAAATAAGACATAGTAAAATTGGATTTACTTTTAAACATATTACATGCTACTAAAAGCTAACTTTAGTACAGTGATCAGTCCACTGAAAGTTTAAAAACTGATATACTGATGTGTTGTTCTATTGCAGCCATAATAACATCAGCAGGAGGGTCATGAAAAATGACGATTCTTACCACATTAACACAGCTTAGCTAAAAACAGAACTTTTTTCTTTACATTAGAGCTAGAAGGTAAACTTACTCGGATGAATTAGAATTATTGTTTGTTTAGAATTATCTAAAACGAGATCCAAAGCATAATATGCTCGCGTCAGATGCTTATATTTTACGGAAGAAGAAACAAAACGCTTATAATGTTTTCTTTTTAACAGCATTATTTTTGAGATTTACGCTGAATATTTTTCCAATTGAACAACATTTATCTGTAGACAAACATATATGGTTAATTTAGCGTGAGAACTTTTGATCACAGTTAAAGTCCTTTTATTAAAATGAGAGCAAGCTCCTTTTAACCAAAACCCAGGGTAAAGCGTAATTAATGATGTGTTAAAAGTGTTACACACTTCAAAGCGAAAATTATTACTATCTGCACTAAATCCTGCACCATATAGATATACAGTCGACATTCGATATAACGACCATATCCGTCTTACACAAAACGGTCTTTATAACGAATGGTCGCTATAAGAGGTAGAACATAGAGTATATTGGGATACAGTTGGGGTTTTTTTTACAGGTCGTTATATTAGGATGGTCTTTATAACGAGTGGTCGTTATAACGAGCGTCGACCATATATGCTCTGAGACATTTCAAATCTGAAAGAACAACGCGCATGATGTTAATAGACATAAAAACATCTTGATTCATATTAGTTTTATTGCTTGAAGAACGAGATGCATACTGACCTTCATCTTTTCTAGTGCTTTTATTCACTTTCTTACTTTTAATTACATTTATTTTATTTATTTATCTTTTTTTTTTAAAACTCTTTTTCAAATATTTTATCCCTTTCCTAATTTCTAATAAAAGTTCGAAATAATTGAACCATTACTGCAATACATTTTACAAAAACTATAACTTGAATTTACTCAATTAATTTAGTCAATTGTAATCAAATTTAAACAATCGAAAATTTGTTTTTCTTTTGAGTTCAATGTAGTTTTTGAATACATTGAAGCCATACAACAGGCATGAGTTACTACTTAAACTTAAAGGTAACTCATATCTAGTATGACATCGATAAACAGGCGCTTGACCTTGGATGGTTTTACTTTTTAGGTGGAAAGCGGATGCATTATTTTATTAGCAAAGTGCTGATAATCGTTAATGGCCAAAGCAAACTGACTTTTCTCATCCTAATTTTTACAAATGGTGTATAATCTTTGTCCATTGGAATTTATTTTACCATAGCCAGACACTACAAACACCAGACTTCTTGTGAATAACAAAAGACTCATAGATTAGAAGATGTGAAAGATCTTTTTTTTTTTCAAATATCAAAATATAAGGTTTATATTGATGACTTTCTCAGGATTTTTTGAGCAAAAACGTGTGTGTGTATGTTTTTTTTTTTTTTTTGATGTAACACAGCTACGGGCACATCATCTTCAGTTCTAAAGTTACCTGTAGCTATACAAAGTTTAATCTTTGAGATATTTTTTAAATAAAGCCGCCGCTCCTGGAGAGTTAGTTTTGTATTAAAGAAATTATAAATTTCACCCATGGTTAGAAACTTCAATGCTATAATAGCTCAAAATATTTACAATATGTTTCCACTACTTCATCACTCACCAGTCATCAACGAAATGAATAGGAGATGGTAGAGTCCATAGAAAGATTTAGTCATGTCAGAACTCTTTTTTTTTTTCGTTTTAATTCTAATACTTATCGTGCAAGCTTTCAGTACACATTTTATTTTCTCCTTATTTATACTGTTACTAATTTGCTATCAAATAACGATTTAAAAACCTTCGGTGACATAATTATTTTAAATAAAAAAAATCTTCAACATTTTACTCACAAAGTATGAACTTGACCAAACGTGAGTCAAATACATATACAAATGAATAAGCTATTATACGTCGTAATATGAAAGGAAACATATTTGTTTAGTGTTGTTTTAAACAAAGTCTCATAAAATGTTTGAAGAATTAATCCAAGTTAGATGATAGATAAACATTAATAGGATTTATGGCTAATATGAGCATAAGTATGGATATGTTTTCCAAAAAACGTCCATTCAATTATTTCAGCCTGAATTTCCTTCTTTTAATATTTTAAAATCATTTCTAAGCATTTCTGAAAAAGGAAACAATTGGACTAAAATAATTACAACAAATAAAAAAAGAACGAGGTTATCTCGCTTACGTATGCAAAATCAGTGTAAGTCTGTTACTTTGTCATAAGACTCTCTGTCCTGGGCACATACGCACTCGCGAATTAACACTCTTGCTTCAACTTAACCCTGTGTCAACTAGACCCGGTTTGTATTACAGTAAAATCAACATAGTAAGTAGGCCAGTTCTATGGAGCAACTTGAAAGCATCGCTGGCGTTCAGGCAAAAGTAACCCAGTCCAAAAGTGCAGTTCTGAGACATAGGTCAATTTAAACTTTAGAACAAAGGTAGAAAAAAAAAACAAACAAACCATTAACTCTTATAGAAAGTTTATTGATATAAATCTTAAATTAAACAATTTGTTTACTTAAAGAAATAGCTGTTAAGTCTTATCTATTGCGATGATTCAGTTTTTTTTAATGTACTTAATGGCTTCTGCCGATATGCGGCGTAAAAAAAACCCTAACATTTCCTTACTAATGTAGGTTTTGCAAATTAAATCATCAGGCTGTTTTGCACGATTTATTCCCGAAACGTTCAATTATTTTGCCCTCTACCATATTACGAAAAGAATGACCTCCCTAGGGGAGGAGGACTCCCCATCTTCTTAGAACTTTCCACCCTGACTCCTGCTTTCGCTTTTAGACATAACACAAGTTCCACCAATTTATTCCTCCTTTATGCTTGCTTTAATAAATGAATAATGAATTCCTCAAGTTGCGGGCACCCATTTTGATCTCCTCTAATAATCTCATTTCTCTCTTTTCATCCGGTTGAGTTAGTATCAGCCGCAGACACTCATTTCTCGATAGAAATAGTAATCAGTGTGTTGGGCTTTCTCCCGGAGTCGAGATAAATGTATTTATCGCCCGTTTTCTATCTGAATCTAATAAAACCCAAACATTTCTCATTTCAGAATGTTTCCCTGTTTGCAGGTATATGTTTCTCGTAAATAGAATGTATATATTTACATCGGCAGTGCAGCTATTCTGGTTGCGTTTTATTCTGAAAAGATGACTGTAGAAAATCATGGATGCTCAAAACGACTAAATGCACTTTTTTTATATAGAATATGCTTTTTTGCTTCAATGACGCGTTTTGTTAGGTTGTTATTTACCGATTCATTTATTTCAACAAAACACACACTTACAAACAATAAGTTTTTATTTATTTATTTATTTATTTTTTATTGCCGAACGCAAAAGACTACTTTACAGAACTTTGTTGTGGAAATAAAATTTGTTAAATTTAAAAGTCATTTACATACACGTATAATTACTTTTGCACCTTGAGTTTCTCTCACTTATATTCTTTAACCAATCTCCAACTTAGGTCAATTCTGTATAAGACAAACTTCTCTGTTTATCTATTATCTTTTTTTTTGTTAGCCTAGAACATAAGAAACAATACAAATGTGTTTATAATATCTGTATTTCTTATTTGTTCTTTTTTAGAAAAGAGTTTGAGTTTCTTCCGCAGGCACTAATTTAGAACAACTTTCAATTGCGCAAAAAATACTTTAAAACAACCATTAAAATTAAGTTTTATTACATTCTGCGTTGAAAGCCCCCCTCTCCCCCTCCCCGCCCCAAAAAAATCCGTCATTTAGTTCTGGTTCGAAATCTGCCTTAAGTTTCTGCGTAAGATCTAACATAATTGATTTTATTTTATACGGTTCAGCATTTTTTTTTTCAAATTCGGGGAAACTCAAGGTGCGTTCTATTCAAATCATTGCCTACTTGTTATTACAGAGAAGGGGAGACTGAAAAATGTATTTCCAAGCGCTTTATTTTTATTATTTAATTTGATTTTTTGATATATTTTACTAGTATTTTTGTTTTAACTTTAGCTTAAATTAACCAACCACACGCATTTGCAGTTTTTAAAAGCAGAGCTGCAAACACTTTTAAATTAACAGGGGGAAAAATATGACTTAAACGGATTAACATAATAATTAAAGAACGTAATAATTTATAAAATAATTCGTATGTAAAAGACACAGGGGAAAGGGAGCACATGTAAATAGGGTTTGTTTTACTAAGATAACTTCAAGCAAAAAAAAATCTTGAAATTTTCTCAAGTAATGGCAGTAGCAATCCCACCACGTAGTCAACCTTTTAGGAAGGTTATGTATGGAATTTAAACACTTCCTATTACCGCAAAAACATGTTTTAAGCTAAGTAGCTAATCTTAATTAATGCAAACCATTAAGAGATCATTCAAGCAAATTTATGACAATGTTAAGTTTTTTCAATTAAGATAAGAATTCTTTACTTTTGCATATTATTTCCAAGGTATACTGCACCAGTGAACACAGCATCTAGTGCCCATTAGAACAGCTCATATATTCTACCCGTAACATTAAATCAATGTAGCGTATTATAAGTAATAAAAATGTGTAGACCATTTATAACTATTAATTTTACAAACCCAAAAATTTTCTTTTATTAGTTAAGAAACGTATTATTATTTCTTATATTAAAAACAATATTTGTTTGTTTTTATTGTTTTTTATGTTATCTCTTTATAATTTTTACATTATTGCACAATATTTAAAGAGATTATTAGGTAGATGTATAAAGTATACAATTATCAATTTTCTGCATTCAATTCATAAATTTTTAGTTAAGTATTATTCTTTTTTAATATATTTTTTGGTTACTAAAGAGATAGCCAATAATTTAGTCTCACAGAGAAATTTTAGGAAATTAATAAAAAGCGAAATCATTTGATTTTAATAAAAACCTGAGTTTAAAATCATTTTTAATACATTATCAAACTCTACATTAATAGTAAAAGCAATATATAAAAAGACTATTATTTTTACGTCATAGAATATTTCTCGTACTACGTAGGCTTATAAGTTTTTTTCTTGTCAGTGATTAAAGCATGCTATGGAGCTGTAAAATTTTATAGTGAGTAGAATTATAGATTTGTAAGAAAAAAATATTGACTCATCACAGTACAATTCACACAGACCCACAGTACAAATTACAAACCCTTCAACGTAATTGGCATATACGTATGTGTTTCATATTAAAAAGGTTTTTTTTTTCTCCAAAATATGAGGATATTCCTGCGTTTTAGATGCAAGAATATCACGTTCATATGTGAGCTATTGATACCATAAAGTAATTTAATACTCTTTAATTAAAAGTAATTAATGGCACGAAAACATAACACTTTCATCATGAAGATATTTCCTTTTAAAATGAAAAAGTATTAAGAGCAAGAATCTAAGAAACTGTCACGCCTAGCATTATGAGATGATTCATGACAACTCAGATTTTTTCAGTTATCAATAAAATAATAAACATTTTACCAAATGTTTATTATTTTATTGAAAGACCAAATCCAGGATGTTTTGTTCTAAAGTTGAGTTGTTTAGTTTTTGTGGATCACTAAAGGTGAAAGTGCGGCATCAAAAATTAAGCGGATTTTTAAGACATGTAAGTTGCTGTGAACCAAAACTCTTACTAGGATCTGTTGAACTCCAATTTTCTTTTTGTATATGGAATACAGAAGGTTCAAACTTTACAAAATGAATGTTAAATTTGAGGTAAGTTGTTGCCGTAAGGTCAGTAAAGGCCCTCAAAACAAGGCATTTTTGACGTTTTTCAGCATTTTTGAGATCCAAAAACAGCTTGTACATTTCAGTTGCCACGGCAAAATTAGTGTCGTTTGAAAGGCCAGTGTACGCACTTTAAAATAATGCATAAGCAATCAAGAAGTTCAACGTGCTTTTAGTTGCGTAAGGTCGAAATATGAAAACTGTTATATTTTACCGATATTCAAACGGTCATAACTTCCTCTGCCAATAACATATTGAAATATTTTTTTGCCAAGATCATACTCCATTCCTTGTCTTAACAGAACAGTTGAGTCCTTTTAGACGAAACGCTTAAAATTTTTTCACAAAAAATGCACAGGCAAAAATACATATGAAACACATACGTATATGCCAATTACTTTGAATGGTTTGAACTTGTACTGTGGGTCTGTGTGAATTGTACTGTGAGGAGTCAATTTTTTTTCTCCCAAATCTATAACTCTACTCACTATAAAATTTTACAGCTCCATAGCATGCTTTAATCACTGGCAAGAAAAAAACTTATAAGCCTACGTAGTACGAGAAATATTCTATGACGTAAAAATAATAGTCTTTTTATATATTGCTTTTACTATTAATGCAGAGTTTGATAATGTATTTAAAATGATTTTAAACTGAGGTTTTTATTTATATCAAATTATTTCGCTTTTAATTAATTTCCTGAAATTGCTCTGTGAGACTAAATTATTGGCTATCTCTTTAGTAACCAAAAAAATATAGTAAAAAAGAATAATACTTAACTAAAAATTTATAAATTGAATGCAGAAAAATGATAATTGTATACTTTATACATCTATCTAATAATCTCTTTAAATATTCTGCAATAATGTAAAAATTATGAAGAGATAAAGTAAAAAAACAATAAAAACAAACAAATATTGTCTTTAATATAAGAAAGAATAATGCGTTTCTTAACTAATAATAGAAAATTTAGGGATTTGTGAAATTAATAGCTATAAATGGTCTACACATTTTATTATTTGTAATACGCTACATTGATTTTAATGTTACGGGTAGAATATAGGAGCTGTTCCAATGGTGCAGTATACCTTAGAAATGATATGCAAAAGTAAAGAATTCTTATCTTTATTGAAAAAACTTAACATCGTCATAAATTTTCTTGAATGATCTTATAATGCCATTTAATTCAAAACTCTAATTCTTTGTTTAAATGAGATATTATCTAAAAGCACTACGCTAAAAAGGAAGTATCAATACATTAAAAATGTTGCAGCATTGTCTATATGAGTATATTTATTCAAAATAAGAAAATTAATTTCTTTAAAAAGTTATATCAAATGTAAAAATTATTTTTTTATAATTATTATTTGAATTATTTACTTTGTTTTTACTCACTACACTTTCGTACGACATGTTATAGTACGCTTGAAGAAAATTATTTATTTCTTGTTTATAAATTCTTAATCCTGGTTTCTTGTTTAAGGCATACTTAAAGTAATTTTATTTAAAACATATATTTTCCACTGGTTGATCAACAAAATTTAACTGATTATTTAAAAATTTGAACTACTCCTGTTTTCGCATTCGAATTTAAAAATTCAGTCCTTTAATTTATTTTGGATTGTGCCTTAAAATTATCAGCTGTATGGGTTATCATTTGAATATTTAATTTTTTCTTTATTTTGTTTTTCTTCTGTACACTTTCGTACTACATGTTATAGTAAGAATTGTAGAAAATTACATTTATTTACTGTTAATAAAACTTTTCATCATAGTTTCTTGGTAAAGCTTTCCTTTAAAAAATAATATTTGAAAAATATGTTTTCCACCGATTAATCGGCAAACTTTTGGTGATTATTAATAATCAACAAAGTGACCAATTATGGCCAATTAATCAATGCATCTCTAGAAGTAAATATGACTTTGGTCGGTTGGTTGGTTGCATTGGATTTATTGGTGCAAGAGCCTTAATAGGCTATACTGCTCCAAACGATAGAATTATTTAAAAATGTAGGTATGCTAAAACTAAAAGAAGCTACGACGAATATTAAATTTCTAAATATAAAAAAAAAATCCTAAAGTGACACATATACGAAGTTTGAATCCTAAATATTAAGGCGAAAGGAAGAACTGTCAAAAAATTTTGCCTAAAAGCATAAACACAAAAAATGAAACAAAGACGCTAGGAAAAAATGAAAAGCATTACTCTTATAATGACATAAGTAACTGGACCGAAAAAGAGAACATAAAAGAAATTCAAATGATATATCATTCGATCAAACCCATGCATTATTTAGAAGATAATGAATCGGTGTACAGTTTTAGACACGAGATATCTATACAGAAAAAGAATTACATGTAATTCTCAATGACAAAATCTGCCACATAAAATTGACGAATGGGCATTAGTCCGGCCATAAAGATTTCATCTTAATTGACCAGAATGCCACACCCCAATGCAGTTGTCCAGCAGCTACTTGAAAGTTAAGAGGTAATGGCACGTATTGACTTATATTAGGTGGGGTTTTTTGTTCTGGTTTATTACTCTATACTTCAATTTTTCCTATAAAATAACAATTCAGAAAACATTACAGTATATTTCAAAATCAAACTCAAACTATTGGGATATGTACATATTTCTTAAGTTTTACATTTAAGTATGTTTTAATGCTCCCACAGTGTGGCATGAAATATTTGAAATTTGATTTTTTCTACTATTCTGAAATAATATATACGGGGTAGTAAAAAAATAACGTGAGGTGTTTCGAGAGCTCTAGCGCGAGAAGTACTGCGCGAAATATTGTCAAATTTCATGGGCGCACATATTAGCCCATGATATTTCGATTTCTGATATAAAAAAAATATAGTTTAAAAAATGCCACCAGAGGGAAATTCGGCACTGAAACAGTGTATTACTCTGAATACCACAAATTTCATTTGAAAAAAATGCTGAACAAAGCAATTTCACAAAGAATAAATGATTGTTATTTGCAAATAAGGTTTAATTTGATCGCCGTAGAATTTCCGGTATGACCCACAAGTTCGCCCTATTTCAATCCATATGATTTTTCGTTAGGAGGATATCTGAAAAGTGTTGTGTATCAAATGAAGGGTCAGGGGGAAAAACCACGGTAGTCACATTTGATTCATTTTGAGAAAAACGAAATTTAAACTTTACGAACTCATAAACTTCCCCAGTATACTTGTTCTAAAATGACAATAATACATGGACTACAGTGCTTTTTCACGAATATTGCATATACTAAACGAAATTACACTTATTTTTCTAACAGGTGGTAGCATCAGTTTAAATTCAACAAAAAGTGGACTACCGTGGTTTTTCCCCCTGACCCTTCAAATACATGTTTCTGATAAGGCAAGTGAAAAGATATTGTAACTTTAAAAGTCATAGAAATCAATTATGATACGTTACGAGCTGCCATGGATAATGTTGTGTATTATATGCAGCTCTTGCAACGTCAGAATGGTGATAATATTGAATTACATTTGTGCTAAAAAAGTCATTTTTGCAAATAAAATGGATGCATATTTTGTCAGTAGCATTTAATTCTTCGGCAATCAGAGTAATACACTGTTACAGTGCCGAATTTCCCCCTGGTGGCAATTTTTTAAACTAATTTGTTTTATTTCAGAAATCAAAATCCCATGGGCTAATATGTGCGCCCATGAAATTTGACAATATGTCGCCCAGTTCTTCACGCGCTATATATTCCTTCTTTGTCGAGCGACGAATATTTCGAACATTTATTTTCGAACTGCGGCTTGATTTTGTAACATTGGGAAACCTTATTGCATCTATTTTACTCCCAAATAAGAGGTCCACATACACGTTTTATGTTTTTATGCTCAGTGTGGATTTGCCGACCATCATGGAATGCAGATATTGATTTTGATCCTTTGAACTACAATTTCATTTTGTAACACACAGTAAGGCAGAAAGGAAAAATATGTTTGGGAAAGCGAATACTCAGCTCCAGGAAGAAGAGCAAGTATAATAACTAATTTTGTGGCATCATTTTTTCCTCTGTTTTATTCACTACTTTCGCAGCTCTTCATTTTCAGTTATGACTGTTGTTTTTTTTAACTAGTTAATCACAGCACTCAAGTATTGTTCATTTCTTTTAGCCACCTCAGTCTTCTGAACCTAGGGTAAGAAATAGCAATTTTCTAGATAATTGCCGATTTAAGAAGTTCACCTTCTCAGTTAGTTTTGACGTGCAATTTAGCTGTTTCAATTCACCCCATTAATACTGCTTTCTAGGGTAAATGGAAGCCAACTAAGTATATAATTCTTCCTATTTTTTGGAAGATTTATTATTCTGCAATTATTTCTGTGTGTATTTTACATAATTTCAACACATAATTGAAATGTTTAACTTTTTCCTTATTAAATAATTTCAGATTACATTCTTAGAGTTTTCACGCAAGTTAGCGTTTTGCTTGCGAAATACAGGCCGCAGACAGTGTATTGTTGGCGTAGAGTTTAAGTTTCTAACCTATCTGATCCTCACTGCGAATTAAGTACGGTGTTTTCATTTACTCCTTAGTCTCCGGGTTAAAGGAAGCATGAGACTTCATTCACCAACAAAGAATTATAAATACAATTTTTTATACTCAGTTACGCTCAGGGGATATGCAGTTTAGGATACAGTGTACGAAATTTTATTTTGAAAATCCTCTAAAAGAAAAAATAATTTGAATTTTGACTTCTTCAATTCAAGTTATGTTTTTCGCAATGACGACCCAAGTAGCACACTTCGTTTTTTAAAGGTTGTAAAATGATTATTAACGTTGTAACAACCGCTTAAAAACGTTTATAAAACGTTTAAAGGTTATTTGTGCTACCTGGGGATTGCGATAGGTGAGCGTGTGTGTGTGTGTGTGTCTGCAGTGGTGTGTGTGTGTGTCTGCAATGGTGTGTGTGTGTGCATAACATGAGCTTCACCACGCGTGGAGCAGGGGTCGGTGGACGTTCCAGAAGGTGGAGAAACAGGAAATACCCTGTGGCAGGGTTTGAGTTTAATTTGGAAAAGGGGCTACACGACAACTGAGGTGAAACATGAATTTTACAGCAATTTGTCATTGATTAAAAAAGAAGGATCTAAAGATCAAACATTTAAATTTTGTTTCATTTTACCCTAACTGATGAAGTTCAGCTCTGAAAACTAAGAAATTTTAGATTACATTTTTTTTTTTTTCACTTATGAAGATGAAATGCATGTTGTAGAATAACAAAAGCGAAGCTATTACTTAAAAATAAGAAACTTAGAACAATAAAACTTACATTATTTCAGGATATGCCTTGCTTTGTACGGCTAAAAACATGAAAAAAAAAAGTAAGGTTTTAAATTTTCAGATTATTTAATAATTATAGGTTTTTTGCTGAGAAAGTAGAAGTCCATTTAAGAAATATTGCAATCATAAAAGAGCGATAACATAATTTGGGAGTGACATTTTATGTGACATTTATTAAGTATTTTATGAGTTTTCACCTCGTCGTTTTATGACAGGTTTTAAAAGCTGTTATTCTGTAAAAAATATTTTTTTATCACGTTTCAAGTCAATTAGAGCACTCTTAGGAGATTTTAACGACTTTTCTCATTTTATTACTTCTTATAAAGTAACCGTAATTTCGATATTAAATTTCATTTAATTTTTCCTTTATAATAATGCTTTATTTAAAAAAAATACAAAAATAGCAATTTCTATTACTAGATGATCCCTGCCCCCTTTTTTAAAATATGCACTGGATGCAACTTACCATATGATGCAATACAAGAACAAAATAAAAAATCGACAAATATTGCATTAAAAACTTGTTTATAAATCTGACGCTATTCACACGGTTGAAAAAAATCCTGATTAGACAATAAAATCCTACATTGCTATATTTTTTATTACTAGCTGTAACAGAAGGGAGCTACCAGTATTATACTTGATGGCAAATATTCCTTATTTTAAATTAGATAATTTCAACTATAAGAAAGAATTATGAAGAAGTGAAAGAAAGTTCTCAATTATGCTCTTGCTCGTTAATCAGCATAAGTAAATAAGGGGTTGTAACCAGGTAAGGTCATGCTTTGAGGAAGAGGGGATTCGTAAAAGTATGATATTGTGACAAACGGGAAGGGGGCCAAATGTGTTTAAAAAATGAGTGAAATCGTTTATGAACAGCTCTTAATAGGTTTGGAGTAGAAAACAAAGCAACACTAATATTTAGCATTAACACAAAGGGGAAAAAAGTAGCAAAGCACGTATTGGGTAATTCAACACCACTTTCAGACAAATAGTAGCTCCAAAGAGGCGCAAAAAAGACAGTGTTTGTAACCTATGCTCTGTCAATATAAATTGTAGGCTGTGTCAATGATATTTTTTTCTTAGCATAAAATCCAAATTGTAATGCTTAGTAATTTGTTCTGATCATTGGAAAGATTAGAAAAAATTTAAATGACTACTCAATACAAAGAATATTTCAATATATAAAAATAATCTATATATATATATATATATATATATATATATATATATATATATATATCTTTTAAGCTTTATGCAGAGTGTTGCAATATATTTAAATATCAATCTAACTTCAGTTAAAAATTTTATTAGGGTGAATATCAGGAAAAGTGCCAATTTGACCATGGAAAATTTCAATTTTTAAAGATACTCAGAAAATTAAATTAATTGGGTATTTCAAATACACATTAGTAACAATATTTTTTAAAAATTCGGAGCATGGTCAAAGTGAACATTTACCCCCCTTTTAGGGGGGCTGTCTTTGAGCGTTACCGGCATGATGAGAATGCTACCGAACTGACAAATATTACAGATTTTACACTTAGTGTACAAAAGTAAACACCTTCACTTCCTTTTATGTTCAAAAATAAAATAATTATTGCTTAGAATATAATAATATTTTCAGAGCCTGAACGCTTTTTAGTTTTATAAATAAAATTAGAGACTAATTGAAAGTTAGTTAAAGTCTAAATAAGTGCGACAAAGTTTTTTTGAAACAGATAAAGAGGTTAATAGTTAAAAATGAAAATAAAATAAAATTCTTAACACAATCTTAAAAAATGAAATTAGATCAAGACAGAGTTTGCAGGGGGAGGGAAATTTTCACTAAACTGTTCGTAAGTTTTCCATTTTAAAACAAAATTATATTTTTGGGTGCAGTAGTTAGGAACGAAGGTCGGAATATTGATGTAAAAGAAAAGAGGGTGAAAAAAGGCAATTATTTTGTTTGAAAACTCAAATTTTGCAGAAAATTTTTTGAAGCATTTAAAAAACAATGAATAAACTGCTAAAATGGGAAAATTTGGCAGGAAACACGATGCACTTGAATCTACCTTTGTACTTTAAAACTCAACAAACTCATAACTCGAAGGAAAAGCATCGGTAACGCACGCTTCAATTTCGTAACAAATACCTTCTACTTTGGCGCTGCCGACATGACCGTTGCCGACATGACAAATTTCCCGCAATATGATATCTGAACGTCCCTAATTAAAGATTCGAAAATAAAAACACCTTATTATGTCCATGACAATAGGTTTCTTTTCCATTATGTAAAAATAAATTGAAAAATTACTTTATTTTGTGTTTTAAATTCCGCTGCCGACATGACACTTCATTTGGTAGAAACAGAAAAGGCAAGATTGAAAAAATCTTACCTGTAATTCAATGCAGCCGAAGTGAAAATTTTCTATCGGAACTGAAACATCACATGTTAGAGCTTCACCCAGCGTAATTTTTTGGCGACAAAAAATGTTTTGTCTAGATTTTATCAATCCGGAAGTTGGCTCACTGTCATGTTATGAAAACTTGTGACAAGCAGAAATTGCTTTTTTTTATCGATCTAAATTCATTTTATCTAAAACACAAGAGTTAATCGTCATAGACGAACATAAAACACGTTATTTCCTTTTGTATTTGTTTCTGCTGCGATGTTTTATAATCCACAGGATTTTTTTGAACTTTGCGATTCGAATGTGTGACGCGCTGCCGACATGATATTGAGGCAATAAAAAGGGTCCTATTGTCACAAATTAAAGTAAAACCTGAAAATTTTGTCATGGATTGTATGTGCGACGCAGTTTACTGTATGGGAAAAGAAAAATTTTTGGTTTTTATTTGGAAGTACTTGAGAAATTCATTTGTGACTTAAATTAGCACTTTTCCTGATATTCACCCATTAACATTAATTTGGAGCTTTTTATTTCCCGTATTTTTTCTATATCAATTCATTGTTAAGCAACTGTTGATTAACAAAAAAATGCTTTTAAAAATAAATTTACAATAAATTATAAAATCTTACAGTTTTACAAAAATTTTTAAAATTTTTAACACTTTACAGTAATACTATTAACAATATGGAGAGGCTGATAGGAACTGTTCACACCAGCTCATAATCTACATTAATGAATGAGTGAGAAAGAAAAAAAAATCTTAGTTTAATAAAAAATTTAAATATTGCTAATAAATAGCAATTATAAATAGCAATTTATAGCAATATTTAAATATTGCTATAAATTATGTATTTAAATGGTACAAACGTGTTCATCTTAAATAATGAAAGCTAATGTCTATTGACACAAGTACCGTGTATTTAAATATGGAAAACAGAAAGTAAATTTCAAAGGGAAATTATATCAAAGCTATAGCACAAAAATATAAAATTAGGTGTAATTACCGGGTAAATGCAATTTTATTTGCGTATAAAATACATTTTATGTTCCATAATATTTTTGTCTGTATTAAAAATATTTACTTCGCATAATGCGTAGCTAGCTAATCATATTTAAAAACAGAAAAACATTTATACGTCAAATGGTGAATCCAAATATGTGAGCATCCGTTTTCAAATAAAGCTCTCCGTATTCCACATAACGACATTATTTAAATGCACAAACAGTAAAAATATAATACTTAGGAATTTCTTATCATAAAATCTAACGAGGTAAATGATTGTTTACATATGCCCGATAAAAATAGACAAAAATTTAAAAAGCACGCATTAAAAATAATAACTCGATTAACCAAACATATGCTTAATTCAACATTCAGAAATGATGAGCAACTAAAAGATGAACACAAGTTGAGCAAAATCCTTTTTCTTGATCTTTCTTTCATCTCTAATGGAAAAGAAGAATCAAAGAACTCTATGAAGCACACATTCAAACCAAAAAATAGAAACAAAATGCTCAACTCTTGGAAAATTGCTCGCATTAATTTAATTACGTCTCTGCAATTATGTTCACTTAAGTGCCTTCTTTGAGAAAAATTTCGAGCAACTGTTAGGGGAAAAATTGCTACGTTGATATTCTTACTTGTCAACAGAATGATCGATAAAGGGTTTCTGCTGGCAAAGTTTTTTTTTCTTTTAAATTTCATACATGCTTGTAGTTTAAATTTTAAATTTTATGTAAATCCTCACGCTTAAATATTATGGTTTTATTATTATTAAAAATACTTATTTTTATATTTTCCACACAGTCGAAGGTTAAATCCAACCTTTATACTTTTAAAGTTAGTTTGTAAAAAGATAAAAGCAATTTTTGCGGCAAGAGAAAAAACTTTTTCTTTTTTTTTCGGTCTTAGCATACTATTTGAAGTCATTATTATCACGAACAACTCAAACCTACCTTTCATTCAATTTCTCCAAAATCTGCGCAGAAATAATTTAGTATAAATTGAAACTAGAAGTGACAGCGACAAAATTTGGAAAGTTTCAGCCAAGTGCGACAAGATTTTTATTACTTTGGCTTTGCACATAGTACGCATCCGAATACATTGAAAGTTGGCATATGTGTTTCTTTTTTTGCAGGTATAAAAGCAGTCACTACTGCTTTTTCACTTATACGACGATTTTCAATGGTCCGGGCACATTCCGTAGCATAGTAATGATAATATCGTTTATGCGTCGCTCTAAAGATAAATATTTCCTTTATGCGCAGAATTTTTCGTAAAACGTAAAAAATTTAATTTATCTTCTTTAAAAAATAAGCACGTTTCTTCACTGTCCTCTTTAATTTTTCGCCTTTATTGCTCACGGAAGGCCTTTTTTCTGTATGAACTAGTGTTCGAAAAGGGAAAATTATCTATTATGAATCATTTTAAAGGGAACAATTTGTGATTAGGTTCACTACAATTTTTGTTTTCCCTTTATTATTGTAGTAATATTACAGTAATTGTCAAACCGTAAAAAGTAATATGTTCCTTTTCTGTAGTAACATTCTTATTCACGCTCTCATTAGAACATATGTTGCGTTTTAAACATTTCAATAGGCTTGTTCGCTTATGCGTCTCTCTCAGTTATGCGCCTTTCTGTTGGTCCCTTGTGTCGGCGCATAAGGAAGAGTACACTGTATGTCTTTTTCCGCTAGTCCCTCTCGGAAGTACATAAGTGAGAGCTCACTACAGTTCCTTTCGTGATACTTATTCAGCAAAAGTCTCTTATGCATATTGAATTAAATCACTTATGCATATATTTATTAATTCATTCGGATTGCATCATTTAATTATTCACCCATTTATTCATTCAATCAGTTATTTTTTAATGCATTCACTATTTAGTTCAGTCATTTCTTTCTCTTATATAATAATAACATATTTATTTATTCGTTAATTGTTTTACAATCTATTCATTTTTCATTCTTTCTTTTATTTCATCATTCCTTTGATCAAAAATATTTTTAACAATCAAATATAGAATATTCTATATTTCACTTTGCTCCATTAAGAAAAATTTGAAAAAATTCCGCCTTTTTTTGAAAGCACAAAGCTATGACCAAATATAAAACAGAATGATCCAATGCAGTGTGTATTATTATATTGTTCTTTCTTCTTGTAATGTAATTTGCAAAGCCAATTTTTGATTTTTTATTTTTGAAACAAAAATACGTTAAGTTAATTATCTTAATTTGCCCTACATTTTCAAATATTTGCTAACTCTGTTTTTGAAATTGCACTGCAACTGCAATTTTAAAAAAAATGAGGGAATATCTACTCTTGTAGTCTAAGCACCTCAGTATAAACGTTCCATTTGTCTTTATTTTGAATTTAAAACACACTCATATTTACAATTACATTTTTCTCGTGAGTGTTTTCAAAATTAAGGGTTGTAACAGCGTCGTGACGGCTATATGCAGCTAGATTTAATACACGGCACTTTTTCACGCTCATATCAACAGACAGCAGAAACGGGAATAAAAAATTAAAATTTGACGCAAGTTTTTCTTGTATTTTTTTCTTCTATTAGCAGAAATGATATGAGAATTAAGATTATATTAGAATTAACAATGCTCTTTAATTCATTTATATTTTCAAAACTGTAAAACAGTTTATTTTCTCATAAATAGTTTTTTTTGTTACTTATCAAAAGCAAAAACTACCTATTGTTGTTTTACGTTGAATATAACATTGTGAAGCAGTTCTAACACAAATAACTTCTTCATTTACGAATATTTTAAATGAAATATTCATCTTTTTTCTGCATGTTTTAATACAGTCGAGCCCGCGATTAGTGGAATATCTAATTTGACACGAAATATTAATTTAAAAAGCAGGATATTATTCAGGAAAAAATGTCAAATTATAAAGGTTTTGTATATTGAAAATTTAGTACAAAAAGTGATAAATTCTATTAACTTAAATTCTAGTTCTCGTGCTTGACTGTGTTTGACTAGGTTTCCTAAAAGGAACATTTTAACTTTTACTAATTATTTTAAATAAAAATATAAATTAATCCATCCCTCGGTATTAAAATTTCTTTCATGTGGTTTTTTTCCGCAGTTAAATTAACTTGTTTCCTGTTTTTCCTGTTTGAATAAGGTCTCCGGTAACTGTAAAAATATTTAGCCATTCGAACTGTGGCAGCGTTTTATAGTTTTTTTTTCTTTAAGTAATTTTTTCCACTCCTTTGCAGTTTCAAGTAAAATAAAATGTTTTTATTTTGATCAGTATTAATTGGCATTTCCGAAATTCAACTAGAAATTTCAGCTTTTTTTTTCTCTCTCTCTCTCTCTCTCTCTCTCTCTCTTTTTTTTTTTTTTGTAAATTATCATCCAAATCATTCAAAAACAGAGATTGAATTATTCTCATTCATTTATTTTCCTTGTAAACTGAGCCCTGAATTACAAAATGTGTCTTTATTTATATTTTTTCGTTGCTCTATACTGCGATTTCATTTTAAATGTGATTGTTCTGTTGCTCTAAATAAGAGAAAGAAGAAGTGAACTACCCCCCTCCCCATAGTCTAAACTGCTTATAAATACCATTATCGTTCTAGAATACATATCAATGCAAGACATAAACGCAAAAACTATTGTGTTTTACAGGAAATGATTGTACAAAATATTGCTGTGTTTAAGACTAATGTTACGCAATTTATACTTCCAGCCTACAAATAAATCGTAATTCCAACTGCTTACAAACACTTAAAGAACCTAGAAGAGACTAGATTACAAAATAAATAAATAAAATAAGCATTTTTAGTCAAAAGAAATAGTACTACTATAGTATCCCAATTTTATATCCAATTAAATTCGAGTATGACATAATCAAGTACCATTCAATTAGTTCAGAAATATTTAGAGTTAAATACTAATTTCACTCACAAAAGCAAATACTAATAAAAATAAAATAACCCCGATTCAATACTTAACCATCCTAAAATAACTAAAACTAGGAGTAATTCAACAATGATGTATCCCGATTCCTAAGCAATATCTCTTAAGCAGAAAATCCAGAAAATACGTATTGTTTCGTATTATTTGGGATTGATTGCTATGGCAATAGCACGCTGCGCTCTATGATTAGTAGAGAGAGGCAGAAAAACTGACAAAAAAAGAGTCACCCCAATGCCTTAAGCTATAAAATGTCGGGGATTGTGCGGTGAAACGAAATAGTAAAAGAAATTATCTTTTTCAAAATTAGCGAAGAGGAAATTAAATTTGAAAATCCTATTGCATAAACAGAAAGCAATGCATTTTATAAGAGAGCTTGCATTAAGATCTTTCTTTAAGTTTTTAACTGTAAATTTGTACCTTCAAATAAAAACGAAATATTTGCTGGGTTTTTAATTAAAGCATTTTTCTTTAAAAAATATAAAAACCGAATAGATGCAGACTGAATGAATTAATTAATAAAATTACTTTAGAATGATAAAAAGTGAACAAATTAATGAATAATTATACAAATGCGTGAGATCAGTTGGTGAAAGATAAATAAGTGAATTACTAAATAAAAGAAAGCTTAAAGCCTTACTAATATATAAATAAGACAATAAATATGTGAAATGAATGATTCAACAAATAAATGAAATAAAACTATTACTTTTCTCCAATTCAGTTGGATTCGTATGCTCTTGAAAAATTGTACATGCAACTAAAACGAAACATGTCTAATATTAAGTAAGTGACTGCACTGAGCAATAGTAGGTTTTAATTAGTATCGAAACTACGAATAACCTCATTTTTTTAAATATTTTTTTCAAATACCACATAGTATTACAACATCAGTAACAAATTTTAGAAAAAGGGTTATATCATCAAGTATCTTGATCCTTCGAAGCAACCCTTTTTCTTTTGACTGAAATCAACAGCATGTTTGATAACATTCTGAAAATATTGTCAGATAAGTAGGGCCAAAATAAAATAAATTATTTTATCATTTTTTTGCCCAATTATTTCCCTTAACCCGAGATTTCCCTACGTATGAGATATTTTCAAAAAAGTTTAAATTACTGTCCTTTAAATTCAATTATATCATGTAAAGTAAATTATTTTCAATTACCCTATTGTTAAGAAGAAAATTAGATATACATTTTAAGTTCTGTAGGATATGACAATCGTGAACTATTGTTAACATTAAATTGAATAACCAGAACGGTTAAACAGAAAAAAACAGCAGTTGTCCACTCAGTTTCACTACACTAAATGCATAATTACACATTCACTTTACACTGTAAAAATGTACTATAAATTTCAGAGGTTGCTGTTTGTGACAGTGCAGTAAATATAACAACACATTGCTTCAAATTACGCAAGGTGACGTATTAATAGTAATTTGTGTAAGTAATCAATTCAAGTCACAATTAGTTCAGCAACTTTTGAGTGTCTATTAGTGATATATAAACAAAAATTTAGCGTTTGAATAAATGATCCTTTAAATTTAATAATTTTGTTTTTTGACTTACTTGAAATTCATTCTGGAACTCTTGAAGAAAATTTTATCAGCTGTTTTGAACAGTGCTATTAATAATGCAGCACATTTCTCTGCCTGAACAAAAAAAGGGAAGAAAAGAAAAAAGCGTAATAACGTTTTATCTCCGTTGAATATGGTAATATCAAGTAAATTAATTTAGATTTACATAAGATAATTTACAGCTCAAGAAAGGGAAAGTTCCGAGCGAAGACGGGAGTCAATTCCTCAACCTCGAGTGTAAAGCTAGACCACGGAGAGATGGCACATGGACTGGAAGCGGAAACGGACCACTTCATTTTAAAATAGGTTGGATCTACAAGAACGCGTAAGCAGTGAAGTCGCGCGTTCTTCCTAATCCAACCTATTTCAAAATGAAGTGGTTCGTTTTCGCTGCCAATCCACGCGCCATCTCCTCGTGGTCTAACTTCAGCAAGCGATAATTCCACACAGCTACTAAGACCTGTCTGTCGAAGATAATCGGCATCAGTATTTACTCTCGAACTCGTTTCTTATTGGTTACATGCTCAATAAAAGAAGCTCTTAATTTTATTCAAAAAAGTGCATTCACTGGGTTCCACTGTAAAAACCAGGGGTGCCAAACGGGTGACTTTAGTCAACATAGGGTGAAAATACGGTGCCGAAGGGTGCCATCAGGGAGCCAAAGTAGGGATTCGATGCCCTTTGGCACCTCCCTGGGTGAACAGTGCTTCCGAAGACCGAGGGTGCCATTAAATCCACCAATAGCAGAACGTAGATAATAGCGTATGCGAGCTGACTTATTTCCATCCGTTTTTAATGGCGGATGGTACGTTGCATCGAAACGAATTTGCTTCATCTTTTACATTGGATAAATACAACTGGATTTACTCACATTATTTGGTCTCACATTATATTCAAATCCTCGCGTAAGTACTACAGGCATTTTATCATAGTTTACTATTAGAACTTTCCAACACGTTTAAAATTGTTTCAGTTGACTACTGCGTATAAGTTCAGCTTATTGCTATAACATTGTTATGTCTTGTATTTTCTATCATGCATCAACGTTACTTTAAAAATATGTACCGGTATTTTCATGATTACTAGATAAATAGTATTTACTTATCAAAATGCTTAAACTAGCTGATATAAAAGAAAAGAAAACGAAAAAAAAACCGATTCAACTAGCAATTAGAAAGTTTTAGAAATTATTATATTTTAAACTTTACTGTCTCATTTTCGGTATATAATAAATACTGTTTGCTTATATTGTCAGGAATCTAGCGGATTTTCCGAAAAAAATATTTATTTATAACGATGCGAGGCATTTAAGTGGCCGAAATAATATAGCTGTTTTGTAGCGATAACTTTGTAGACAATACATTGAAAAAAGAAATCTCTCTCTCTCTCACTATTATTTATTATAAACACTCGAATGTCATGACTCATTTCATGAACTCTTCTTTATATTTTTTCTGCCTACTGTATTATTAGTTTTTCTTTTTTGCTGCACCAGTTAGAATGAATAGATCGTAAAAAATGTACTTCAATTCAAATGTCGAATTATATATACGTATTAATATGTTATTCTCGGTTAAGATTTTGATGTTTATGAAACGACTTGTTTTTCAGTGATCGTAATACAACTGAATGTTTTTGGCTTTTTGTAAAAGTGATTCAACAATTGACCTTCCCACTTCAGTTTTAGTAGAAATAATGTTATAGTAAATGTTAATAACATTTTAAAACTGCTGAGTGATCTAGTGGATATACATACGAGAGTTAGAGCACGGTCAGATGAACTGAAGTCATGAATTCTTTTAAACTATGTTGAAAAGTCTGAACTGTAAGAAAATGCCTTAAATTACAAGTTTCAATCATTTTAAAACCATAATTCAATGTGAAAAATGTGCAAAGACTTCGAGAAAAAGGCAAAGCTGGACACAATTACAAACAAAAACACATACAGCTTAGGAGGGGGGGGGTCGGCAATAGAGAACATTGATGGTGCCATTATTCTCTCCTACGGCTCCATCTTTCACCCCGCCGAGCACGTTGGATTGAGGGTGCCAGTTTTTCACCCAAGCTATGGGTGAAGTCCTGGCTCCCTCCTGGGTGCTGCTGGTGCTACACGCGTTTCACCCCTGACAGGTGCCAATTGCAACCAGTAGCTTTAACAGTGAGCAGCTGCGGTGATTGGAAAAATAAAGTATAAATTGCTGTTAAAATTACTGCATATTTTCCAGAACAGTTTTTGCACTAAAATAGGTGCAGATAAACTAAACTTTGATTCAGAACCGAATAAAAGTGCATAAAACTATTTTAGGAAAAGTAATTATACGGTTGGTAATAAGAATGAAAGTTGCGAAACAAATATGCTAACTGTATGTCGTCCAAATGCGTCATAAATATATAGATACTGTCATACTAGTAAAGGAGTTGCTTTTTTTTTAATTAGCAGCATTTTATTCTAAAAATGCAACGTGATTTGCAATCGAGTGAGCGAGATAAAGATAAAATTACTGTACCTATTAATAATGAATAAATATAAATTAAATTACATAGCATTTGAATCGATAAAGATGTTTAATCTAACGTACGCTTTGTCAAAAATCCAGCCAAAACTGGGGAAAAAAAGGACCTGCCTCGGAAACTCTGCACGTTTTGTTTTACACACTGAACAGTTAAAACTTCTACAAATAGTATGAGCAGCAGCATTTAGATATAATACAGTGGTGTGGAGCTAATGTTTCTAAACAGCTGAGTATGCGAGCTTTAAAATAAAGTAGTCACATTGCTGCAAAGAAGATGAATAAATAACAAATGTTAATTGGATTCACATAAAATAATTCAGTAAATTTTGCTTACAAATTCTGAGCACGGACAGGAAGAAATGGAAAGTAAACTGGAGAAAAGTTTTGGTCTACGATATTAGTGGAAGTCTACTCTATTAGTGGAATGCACTGCTGAAATTGCTTCTGAAATTGCTTAGAAAAAAGTACTAGCATTCATATTTCCAGTACTTTTAAATGTAAAATTTAATTTTATTACAAAATTTTATCATGAAAAAAAAAAAAAAAACCGGAACAGTAGCGCTGTGTCATGTTGCGCTGAATAAAAAAGAACGAGGTAAAAGCAGCGGAGTCCAAACCTAAGGACTTTCGCACAGCGGTTCTCTAATCTCTGGACCAATTGGGGCTCGACGGGAGAGCAGGAATGGGGAATTACATGCCAAGCTCCATAACTCACGTGGTGTAACGACTGGCTCTGCGATCGCTTCATTTTTCCGGTAAAATTTACACATTTTTTCTCCACTGTAAACAGTCCAATTTTTCAATAATATTTATCGCAACATTTGTCTGAATTTATTACAGTGTAGATTCTTTAAATGACAACTTCATTTAACCCTTTGAAGCAGAAATAGGACACCGATGTCCCACAGAACAAAACACCATTTCCCAATGAATATTTTACCTTTTATGCAGAAAGGGGCACTGTTTTCCTATAATGTATTACATAACTAGTATATTATTAAAACGCTAAATAGATTATTTCCCCTTGCTTTGATGAAAATTGATACAGAATAATGAGCGAAGTATGAAAAATACGTTGATAAAAATTCTGCTTGATTACATGGGCCAGACGGGTTGTCGTGCTATAGGTATGATCTCCAAAATAAAGCTATATTTATTGAAAAGAAATATTAGAGGAGGTAATGCCATGATACGGGATACACTAGATTCTGTGAATCGAAAGTAAACAGCAGTGAATATAAGAATATGCTCAAGAAGAATTTTTCGCAACTTATGCACCCTTTTTAACGAAAAATTAGTCCAGCCACAATTGGGGAAATTTTCGAACTTCTTCCGATGTCCATTTCAATTCAATCATGTGGACAAGTTTGCATACAATTCACCAATCAAATGTCAAATTTATCACGTGACCAAGTAAATGATAATAAACCCGAGATCTCTACGAAAATCAGAAACAAGGCTTTAGTGTATTTTAGTAAGAGCGCTTAATGTGGGCTTTTTAGAATAAATTAATGAAAACGATGTAATGGCCTGCGCTCTCCCTGAACTAGTCTTTGGGAAGGTCTTCAGTTTTCATAGTCTGACATATGTCAGATTAATAGATAGCTTCAATCTGTGAATGAACTCACAACTGCTATTTCCGCATTATGGCAAAATATTCATAAAGCATGCATTAAAAGTTTGATTGCAGGAATAGCGAATTAGTACGCTTTTTGTAGATCTGCTGGAGATAATATATTTTTTTAATTTAATGCAATTTGTAACCAACGGTTAAGCCTCTACAACTGTTTGGAAACTTACGGAACTCCCAAAATGCATGCTTTATGTTACCCAGTCTATCTTTACCATTTATTCATTTTCAAAAAGTATGGTAATTAAGTTTGTTTCCGTCTACCCCATGTTTCTTTTTAACCCCACCTGACGCTACATTAACCAAAACATGCAAAATCGCAAACTACAAGAAAAGCAAAGATGCTTCTGTACGTCCGGCAACCGTTCAATACGCAACATATCATTAACATACGCGGTGATTTCCATCTAACCAAATGAATTCCCTGTTCAGTTAGAGCCCTATCTCTCCATGTCTCCTGCTCGGTAGCAAGAAGATAGCTCTTCAAGGAGAATTATATTTAGATTCTCGGTTGAAATCAGAGGGTCTTGCCAAGGAAATTTGGCTTCCCACTTTCTCTTGTTCCCATCCTTAGCGTCGTTTTGAACTGTTCACGTGCTGGAAGAGACGATTTGCAATGAGGCGCTCGCTTGGGACGCGTTTTGGCATTAGGTATTTGATGCACAGACTTCTTCATTTTAATGACTTCCTGACATTATTAGATCATCAAGAAAAAGTGCTTTTGCTTTCAAAGCAGCTACTCGAAATTCATTGCGACTCTTTATGAGTGTTTGGAGGTAAAATGGCTTCTGTTCCGCTTATAAATTTGACTAAGGGGTGACGTGGAGCTGTTTTTTTGTAACCATATATTGTAATGCTACTAGCCTATACGGAACTCAAAACTTCTTTGGATATATATCGAGTTTTAAAAGTTGTAAGATGTACGGTAAAAACACAACTAGTCGGCATTTTAAGAGTTGTCAATCTATAAATTTCTGCAACCAGTACAAATGTTGTAAATTTTAGGCTATGCTTCTCTGGTAGAATTTTTTAAAAGCAACAACATTTTTATTGCAAAAATCAAGTTGCTTTCATTGATTTTTCATTCTAAATCATGATGTATAGCATCACTTACAAGGGGCTACTAGCTCCATTTTCTGCTATAAAAATGTTTTTTCTGCCATTCGTGATAGTTATCAGAAGTTTTTCAACTTTGCACCAACACCATTCTGCTACTATGTACATCGACTGCAATTTCTAAAATAACTGCCTCAAAGCAATACATTTAAAAATCCATTTAAAAGCACTAAAAGAATTTCTAAAGTCATGATCTCACCTAGTTTAGATTTCAATATTTGAAATGAAAATACTTTATTGTAAACGATCTGGAGCAAGACTCATCCTAACTTTCAACAGTAAATAAATTCTTACTAGCTAAACCGTTCAAAGCACACTTGAGGAAAGGAACCAAAAAACCCGTTTTTTTAAGTACTTCTTTGAATAACAGAAAATTTGTGAGTTGCTTGATTTTCTGATAGCAGGGGAAAAAATCTATAAAATGACATCTTACTTTTTAAGCTTGATAAAGAATTACAAAAAAAATCTTTTTTTTTTTTTTTTTTCGAAAATTGAACAATTTTTCGAACCTTAGTCTATTTTTCGTTAGAAGCGGGCATGATCAGCTTTGAAATGAGGACTTAATCATAGTAATTTGGCAAAGACATGTTTAAAACCAGGTGTGATAAACGAAAAGAGGCTACACACACAGATATAATATATAAATTCTGCAGCTACTAACAAAATTAAATATTTGGTTAAAGACCTTAATAAAAATTAGTACTAATGTTTTAGTGAGCACACACTGTAAAAAAAATGTGTAACCTTACCTCATAAATACGGTGGCAACATTGCTGTCCCCACTGCTATTGAGTAACTTAACCAATATATATGATGTAAAGTTACACCAGATACGATACATAATTTTTTCGTAAGATACGATATAATAAGATAGATATATAACTATATCATCAGATACGATACATAACTATCACCGTTTTGTGAACGTGTGACCAGTTTTTGTGAAATGTTACACCAGAATTATCTATCAAATGACGGAAAAAAGATCAATGCATCAGACTGGAAGATAACTTTCAATTATTCGTTTATTCAATGTATGTCAGGTTTATGCTTTCCCACTACCAATAACTTTTACAAATTCGTAAGTTGTTTAAATTAAACACGATAGGATCAAGTCTCGATCCACGAACTTACCGCGTACAGAGAAAAGCAAGCGCGTTGACCACTGGGCTGGTCAAACCACATCTTAGTTGCATTCAAGAGCTCTGTGCTGATGTTTGTTGAACGCATTTTAACGCTTAGTGGAACTTTACACCGGTTGCGCGTGAAACTTTCCTCCAACAATTTGAGTTCTCTTAAAATCGTAACAGTTTACTCCTGAAGTTGTGTAACGTTACACTCATTTACAATGGTAACCTTACACAATTTTTTTACATTGCATAGCTAGCATAAATAGAATACAGAAGGTCTCTTGATTCGTTTTTAAAAAGCCTAATAGTTTGAAGCATAAGGAGCAAATTTTAGCATAATAGCAATAGAAATCTCAGCAAGTTTGACACTCGCAGGGAATCTTTGAGTTAGCGTAACTATTAAAGTTAAAGCCTGTTAATACCTTACACCTGGAGAGTTTGCTAATTGTTTTGATAATAACAAGATCAGTATCAGAGCCTAAATGCTTGAGAAAAATGCGGAGTTAGTTTTCAAAACCTGTTTTCGAGATTTCTGAAATAAAATCCTCATTGCAATCAGTACGAGTACCATACTTTGTGCAAGGATACCTTATGACAACTTTTCAGTTAACAGGACTAAGGAATCTCTAGTTTCTTATTTAAAGAAAAAAACGTTGATGAATGGTAAATTTTGCATAGTGAATAAACCAAGAGAGTCAACCGAGGCTATTAACTGATATCAATGTAATTTTGCATACACACAAACAATGACATAAGCCTACTTTTCCGCGCTATTGGAAATTTGGTTTAAAAAAAAAGGTTTTTCGACGAACTTTTTATTGGACAGCCTACAAGTTTTGCTTGATTTAATTGAGCTGCACTTTGATATGAAATGCTTTTCTACAAGTTGCGACATTGCAAAGCTGAAAAATGGAGTGCAAAATACTCTAAATACTTTCGCAAAAGTCGAATCGCATTATAGCACTAGTTCATTGTAAAATGAGAATTTTATACATATTTTAGTGAACTTTTGAAGGTAAAGAAATGAAGGTAACTTTTTTTAAAACATTGGCTGCATTCAGCTCATTTTAATTGATTGTTGATTGGTAGATAGGGTGAGTCATAAAGAATATTGTCATTGTGGTACTAATGCAATTTATGAAAGCTCAATGATTACCCGTTTGCACCTAGCATAACATATGCGTCACTCAAATGGACCTGACTCAAATTGCAACAGTAAAACTTAATGTGTCCCAATGAACTTTATTTTTGGTGTGTGAGTTACTGAAACATTCAGTTACTCTAGTTCAGCCTTAATTTTTTTCACAACTAAAATGGAAAATTAATTCAATCCAATATGGGGAAAAGAAAATTTTTGCATGTAAAAGTACAATGCATTTTTATCCCATTTCCCCTTTTTTTGCAATTTCTTTCTGATTTGATTCAATTTATACTTATTATAGTTATTCTTTCAGAGTATTTTTTTGAATTTAACCTAACTTTAGACGCTATTTTAAGCAAGCATTTTGTTTCCTGTTTTTCTGATAATTATGATGAATAATTATTCTTTATCTAATGAATGATTATTTGTACTCAATTCAATTCCAACTTAACACTTTCTTGTATCAAAAATGTTTTAATTAATTTATTAAGAATGGTTTTTTTTTATTTTTTAAATCCATTTTGGATGTTACCGTAAAGTCGGGTTACTTGGACCCACGAGGGGGTTACTTGAGCCCACAGTAAAATGATAAAATCTGGGTTTGGTACTAGCTTTAGAGACTGCAGAGTGCTTCTACCTAGCGCAGAAACGAGGCACTACGTGCAAGTCTTCAACTAGTAAGTACCAAACCCAGATTTTATCATTTTACTGTAATGGGCTCAAGTAACCCCCTAGGGTCCAAGTAACCCGACTTTACGGATTGTATTTCTCGATTAAAAAAAAAAAAAACTTTATACCTCCGTAAATATTAATTATATTATCACACAAACAAATATGCATAGTTAAAAAAAAATTTATACCATAGGCTTAACTTAAAACGTACTCGAAGCAATACTTTTCACAAGTAATCCTAAATAATATCTTATTTCTTCACATCTTTCTATTATACTATTTCTTTTAGAGAGGTAGCGAAGGGGACCGCGTGATTGAATAAAATTCATTAGTGCACATTTGTACACTCCAAAGTTTCACAAAACATAGTCAAGTATGATTTTAGGAATTTGACATAACGTCTTAACTTTCAAGTGAGAGTTTATTTAGGACATACTTCTGCGCAGAAACAATACTCCGATATTTATTGCGTCTTTATAAATCCAGGGTAAAACCTAAACATGTTACGGACAAAAGAAGCTGAAATAGTAACATTGATTCCATTATGGAAACTTATTCGACTTCAAAGAGTTACATTTCGCAATGTTCAGTCATTTAATGACACGGTTTATGAGAAATGCTGAATAACCTTAACGAAATATGCCGACGCTAAACGGGACCCACGTAAAATTTGGAATCAACCAATAAGGAAATAGCAGCGGACAGAAAAACCAAACATTTTATTGATCGGAAATTTTCCACCAGCCTGCCTGAACAGGAGGAAACACTTTTGTACTTTATGCCTCAAGCGTTTTTTTACTACGGAGAGTTATGCAAATGACATGTTCTAGAACCCTTACTGGTTGCTTTTAGCTTTTTCTTGGACTATCGTACCTGATTTTTCAGCCTACTAGTTAGGTTCCAACGTCATTTATGGTGATTCCAAGCTCCGTTTCATAAGCAGAATAAATAATGCATCTTAATTTCTCGGAGACATTGCTGCACCAAGCCATAACTAAAAATGTCTCATGGTAGTTTAAAAGTTTTAATATTACCATATTATGTCTCGTCTCTATTGCCATTATTTTTGTACCCAACAAAAGGAAGACTATTTCAAACAAGCTTTGATTACATTCATTAATGTAAAATCAAATATAAATGAAATTAACAATTTCATAGTATATTGAAATTAAATACAACCTTGAATTCATTTTCTTTAGACATACACAAACAGCAAATATTTTATAGAAAATTGCTCGTAGTTTGCAAGTTTAATTTTGAAGCTTTAAGTAATCTTCCAAGAATATGAGTTATAATCATAAATAGCTCATCACTCGAGATTTTGAAATGTGCAACATTATTTTTGATGTTAAAGTTTGTTTTATAAACACATATTTAGCTTTATAAATTATTCCACAGCTAATCTACTTGCTTATACATAACTAACCATTGAACAGCACGACTAATGTAATTATGAAAAGTTCAAATAGGTACTAATGAAAGAGCATCTCAAGACATATTCTTGATTCAAAAATTAACGTCCTCCGTTATCGAGATATAAGATATTAAAATCTTACGAATTTCTTTTAACAAAACCGAAAGGTTTTTTGCGAAAAACGTTACACTTTTTTTTCCGAACAGAAGCGTTCTCGGTAATTTTCATAATGCTTCAAAATATTAAAAGGATATTTTTCACTGATGAACTGTCATGTAAATGAACAGAAAAATTCATATCTCAGTAGTTTGTTCAGTGGCATCAGCAATACATCTCTTGATTATTCAAATTTCTAACGAAACGTTTAGTAAAAACTCTCTTTTTCAAGAAAATACATTTATCGAAAAACCTTGAAAGAGTTCAATAAAGCAAAAAAAAAATACATATAAGATGACTTATTTTTAACTGAAAATTTCAAAACTAATCAAAACCCTCGATGATGAAAAAATATTTTTTTCAGCACGTGATAGTTCAAAAGTAATATTCAAAACATAACAAACGTAGTAAACAAACCATTTCGTCTAAGAAATCACACACGTACTGTCCTTCCGCGAAAGCCGTGCCTAGTATTCGCGAACCATTAAACTTTAAAAAGGGGTGATGGGTTGTGAGTGGGAACTTTCAGAAGTTTTCAATTTTAAACTTGCATTTGCTATCCTTTTGACATATTTAACTGAATTATGTATTTGAAATCAACATAGTTCTAAGTTGTTTAATACGGCTCAAAAAGCTTATTTTTCTTCCCTTTCTTGTTATCTTACCTATCACCCCTATTTTTGTAAGATCAGAGACCTGACAAATGTGTAAACGCGGAAGGTTTTCCTGAAGATCGAACAGTATGTCTAATTTCTTAGGCAAAAGTTTTCGTTTTATTATATAAAGGCTGTTCGAATAAGATGCACTGAGTTTGAGTGGTTGCTTGAAAAAAATTAAAGGTTGATATTGGCAAAAATTTGGTAGCTGAGTTCTTAAAGTTTACTGGCTTTTTTTTTTTTTTTGCTTACTTCTGACATACCTGTGCTTTTTATTAGCGAACAAAAGGAAATTTTGCGCCAACAGAAGATAATGCACAAGTTATTCTCTGGTATACTATGCAGAACACAAATCCGGAATAACGGTGCAAAGAATGTTTCGATCAGTTTATAAAACAAGTTCACCCCCAGGATAAGAGTATATTGAAACATTCTTTGCATTGTTATTATTGAGTCGTGCTCTGCGTTGCATTCCAGAGAGCTGTAAGCTTTCTTTTGCGGATACGCATTTTTTTTCCTTTGCCTCAGACGCAAGAAAAAAAAGCCGGAAAACTCTAAGAATTCAGATGCTAAATTTTGACAATATAACCCTTTGTAGTGATTAAACTTCTTTCATAATCGACTTTTAAAAATTCTGTACATTTAATTCGGACAGCCTGTATTTTAATTATTACTTTTTAAATGAAATATAGAGCTGTCACGTACAGGCTAAAAAGTTTTTTTTTTTTTCGGTCAATGGGTCACCCCCTATTGGTTACTTTTAAAACTGACCCTAAATATACATCTCAAAAATTGTGGCAATATATTTGAAAAACTTTTTTGTAAAATTTAGCCGACTAAAACGGATGTTAAAAAGTGTGTACTAATACATCATTTGAAACTTAATAGAGGACTAATTTATCAAAACGGAACAGATTCAGTAGGTGAAAAAAACTATTTAGGTTAACAGCAAAATATTTGTATCACATTGTCTGGGTACATATTTGATCGCAAAAGCATAATAGATTATGTTAAACATGGGGATTAGGCCGTATCGAAAAAATCGAATTTTCCCGGATCGTTCAGCAGTAGTGCGGAAAAGTTGTGTACTGCTATCACTAAAATGGGCGAGAAATCTTAAAATTCTAGGTTGATATCTTCTATTGTCTCAAGGGACTGAAAATTTCGAAAATTGCACATAAAATGAGTAAATTACAAAAAAAAAATAAAATAATAATAATTATAATGCCAAGTATTGTCTATACTTTTGTGGTTGCGCTTAAAAGTCGCTCTATTGAAACAACCTTAAACACACAAAAAAATAGAATTATAGATTAACATCTTCTGCCACTAATTCAGCATCTAGTTTTGGAAACTTAGACGCATTTTGGTACTTTTCTGTATAACTGTTTACTTTTTGAATACTTCACATTCAAGGCATACTATGTTTGGCCTTCTGCCAAAAAAGTGAAAGACCGCTTTTTTCTTTCCTATAAACAAATAGAAGTGACCGGTACATCTCGTAACTTGGGCGTGACACTACTGTAGTAAACTTAGGCGTACTTAATGGTGCAACTCCGTAGGGCTGAATTTCAAAAACCAGTCCAAAGAATTATCTGTTAGCTTCATTTTAATAAGTTGCTAATACATCTATTTGAATCTATAAACAACAAGTCATCTGACCCTACATCTTACACTGGAGACATTGGACGGAATGCGAGCTTATATCCAATTAGACATTTGCACCACATTATTTTGGCATTTGTTATTCAGGTCCATCTAACTGGGAACCAGGAACGTTGAATTTAATCCCGATGGCTAACAAATGCTAATCGAATTCTGAGGTTATATATCTATCTACATCAGACACATCCAATGAGTTATTAACTTTGGTTGCGTTAATTCTAAGAGTTTACGCCCCATCATGGTTTAAACTATAATTAAATAAAGGATGGATAGACATCAGCTCATCTCTGTACTTTCCTTAGAAGTATCATGACGTAATCTAACAAGTTATTTCTCGAAACGCTTAGGCGGCTCTAATAAATTTTCTTTTAGCCATGTTAAACTTGGCTAAAAGAGCGATGCCATATTAGAACCCTTGAAGCTCGACGGTTTATCAAGGCAAGTAAAATTAGCCCAGTGAGAAAATGTGTTCGCAAACTCGTTATTGGGCAATTCCACGAAAACGCCTCTACTTTGCTCCGCATGTTACGTTATATATTTCCTTAAAAGTGGTAATTTTAAAAGATAATGAAAAAAGTTTCTTGCCGAAAAAATCCTACACCGGTTTGTGATTTCTTAACCAACCAAACGTCGTTCATGACATTTCAAAATCACTATTTTTAATGAAACACATGAGCGTCACGTGCGGGACAAGATGGTGGCTGTTTCGTGGCGTGACCCTATTCCTGATGCAAACTTTGGGGCTACAGACTACGTAGATCTCATTGAGAGGCAAGCTTGTTATATGACATCACCTCCAGTGCTCTCCAATTCTCAAGAAATTCTGAAGACGATACAGGACAGTATGTAATGGACTGCTTTGACTTTTTAAACTTTCCTTCTTACACACAAGCAGTTGAGCTTATTGGGAAATTAGTCACTAAAGATTTCGGGAAAGCAGTAGGGTCTCAGAACAGAGATGGATTTATTAGAGCTACACTGGTATCCCGAAAACACATGACAACATTTCAGACCAAAAATGATTACAAGCAGTAATATATTGCTGTTTGTATGTTTGGTATAAAATAATATTTCTTGTCTTATTTAAATGAGATAAGTGTGATTTAAATTTAATTAAAATTTTGCATTGTGTAAGAAGTTAACAGGCATTTAGCAAAGTACCAAAATACGTCATAATTTAAGCCTGTGTTTACTACAGTACTCTCACGCCCAAGTTACGAGATGTACTGGGCACTTCTATTTGTTTGTAGGGAAGAAAATCGCGGTCTTTCACTTTTTTGGCAGAGCACCAAACCTAGTATGCCTTAAATGTGACGTATGCAAGAAGTAAACAGTTTTCGAGAAAAATACCAAAATGCGTCAAAATTTCCAAAATTAGATACTGATTAGGCGGCAGAGGATATTAAACTATAGTTCTATTTTTTTGTGTGTTTAAAGTTGTTTCAAAAAGAAACTTTTAAGCGATACCGAAAAATTATAGACAATATTTGGTATTATTTATTTATTTTTTTTCTGTAATTTACTCATTTTATGTCCAATTTTCGGTTCTTTGACGCAATAGAAGATATCAACCTAGAACTTTAAAATTACTTACGCATTTTAGTGATGGCAGAACACAATTTTTCCGCGCTACCGCTAAACGAAAATTTTGGGTCTGTTTTATTTTGGATATGTGTCCCTTTGCATGAAAACCTGAATGTTGATAGATCCAATTTCCCCTAAACTCTAGTACCTCACTACCTCAAATCGATGCACTTGAACTAAAAATCAGGTGGATCAAACGTCCATCAGCCTAACGGAACATTTGAAATTTTAGCATCAAAACTTCATAAACTCTATGTTTATTAACAAAGTGAAAAATTTCCTCAGATTTTACAGTGCAGCTGTTCATGATTGCACTTTTTCATCAAATGTAGACTGCAGTCAGGCCCGTCATTTAGGGGGGCAGGGAGGGTCAATCGCCCCCCCCCCCTGACTTTGGAAAGTCAATGTATTGGCATACACTGCTCGACATTGAAAATGCAACACCAAGAAGGAGTGGTCAGGAATTCATGCAAATTTTACCGTAGACGCACGTCACTGAGTTATGCAAATGATATGAAATGCGCAGCTCTCCGACACACGTGAAGTAAGATATAAGAGAATGAAGTTGAAAAGTAGGCTATGTTCATGTTGGTTTTTCTGTCAGACTAATTATCGGAGAAATTTGGTTTTTGTCTCGAAGAATACGTGTGATAGGAGGAAATGCCACGCCGTCCTCAGCGAAGACACTTCCAGCATATAGACGACTTTACAAGGGGTATGGTGATCGGACTGAGAAGGGGAGGTTGGTCCATACGTCAAATTGCAGCTGATACCCACATGGATGCAAGCACTGTGCATCAGCTATGTCGGAGATGGTTGGAAAGAGGAAATGTAGCCACATTGAGGGGTGCAGGTGCAGCCAGAGTGACGTCAGACCGCTTGGATCGACGGATTCACCGACAAGCTGTGGCGAACCCGCAAGTCACTTGTACGTCGATTCTGCAGCACGTGCAAGGTACCCTGGATGTTCCTGTGTCGACCAGAATCATTTCCCGTCGACTGGTTGCACGTGGCCTGCAATCACGGCGGCCGCTAAGTAGACTGCCATCGACCTAACACCACAGACTCCAACGTTTGGAATGGTGCCGGACCAGAGCGACGTGGATGGCAGAATGGCAAACCGTAGTGTTCTCAGATGAATCCCGCTTCTGTTTGTCCAGCGATAGTCATCGCATACGTGTGTGGCGTCGACGTGGAGAAAGATCGAATCCGGCAGTAACTGTGGAACGCCCCACAGCGCGACAGCGTGGCATAATGGTTTGGGGCGCTATTGCATACAATTCCGTATCACCTCTAGTTCGTATTCGGGGCACTATGACGGCCCAACGATATGTAGATAATGTACTGCGGCCGGTGGCAATCCCCTACCTTCAGGGTCTGCCAAATACAATTTTTCAACAGGATAACGCCCGGCCTCACAGTGCTCGAATCAGCCAATATGCTCTACGAGATGTACAGATGCTTTCCTGGCCACCATACTCTCCTGACTTGTCACCAATCGAACATGTGTGTGACGTGATTGGACGCCGTTTGCAGAACCTGCCACTGCCTCGTTCAGAGGACGAATCGTGGCAAATGGTTGAAAGGGAATGGAGTGCCATCCCACAGGACACCATCCGCAGGCTTATTGACTCCATGCCTAGACGTGTTTCTTCGTGCATCGCTGTCCGCGGTGGTCCTACTTCTTACTGAACCGACGCCGTCCTCGCTCTAAATTTTGCTTATTTATTTTGAAATAAATATCACTTATTGTTCCATGCTGTCTCTGTCTTCTTACCAAATTTCATCAATTTCTGACCACTCCTTCTTGGTGTTGCATTTTCAATGTCAAGCAGTGTATAAGTGAGCGTGATTTTTGCCACTTTTTGGTTAATTTTACGTTGTGTATGCACCCCTTGCCCCCTCCCCTGGAAAATTTCGAAATGACGTCCCTGACTGCAGTAGACAAGAGCGTTAAAAGGTAAAAAAAACTGTAAGAAGACTACCCCTAAAATGATAAAATACAGTGAAATCCTGTTTCTAAGAATACCAATACAGCGAAATATTCGTTGTAGCGAAGTAAATTTCAGTCCCGATTTAATTTCCACTACATTACTTGAGTTCTATTACAACGGAATTCCAGTAACAACAAACAAAATTTGCGATTCTCTGAAGTTTGTTGTAAAGGGTACTGTGTTTTATTTAGAAAACTCGCAGAGAAGAAGAATTGAGCACTTATTTTTAGATGGTGAGGCTCTCAAAGCTAAATGAAATTTCATTTTTAGCACTATAAGAAAAGTAGATTCGCTTTATTAAGAAGAGAAAAAATAATCCAAATCGGTAAAAAAAAAAAAAAAAAAAAAAACAGTTGCTTGCCAGACTAGACATGCATGTTAATGTCTTCTTCATCAAGACAGTGACATTTTTTTTGACTTTATAATCCTCGTAGCTTATTTGATAACACGTGTGCCGAAGAAGGCAGTAAATGCACTCTAACGGTAGCAGTATTTGTCTTTTCCATAAATCATACAAAATATCGCTTGTCACTGAGGAGATATTTTGTCTCTATTCGAATTCAAAACTGAAATGTCAGGTTACGATTCAGAGATTTTGTATATGTGCCTTTCTAAAAAAATGTTTTATTTTAACAGATTCACGTAGAATACCGTAAAATGGGGTGAATCGGAACACTTTTCAGGTTTGATTGTAAAAAAAGCAGTCAAAAGATTTTTTTTTTCAATTTGATTTTCTAAGTAAAAACTTCGGTCTTGCTTTACTTTTGATATTCCAAGCAAACACAAAACATTTTGAACAGTTAATATTAAAATATATAGGAAATTATGGGTGTTCCGAATCACCCCGCTGATAGGGTCAATCGAAACACATGTTAAAATTTGTATTTTTTCCATGAAACCTGTAATACGTCTCACAAACATGAGTAATATTGATGAGGGAGAACAAGAACAGATAATTACTGTCAATTAAAAGTATAATTTCAATACTAGTAAACGTTTATAATTTGTCAAAATTCAAAATAATTTTGAACTTATGAAAAATGAAAAGTAATTTTAAGAAATGCTTTTGAATTGAAATACAAAGATTTAACACGAATGGAAGTCACTCATGTCGTCCCCAAATATGTACTTGTCCTTAAAACTAGCAATTGTGACTTGGCTTAAGTTTTTTCATAGCATCATCTGGGAAGATCTCTGCCTTTTCTTTAGTTTCTTAAAACCTCTGAGTTTCGGGGATTTTCCTGAAAGATTTTTTCGCTTATTCATCACTGTCTGTGTGCTTGCCTTTTGCTATATAAAGTCTATATGACTTTCCTCCTCGTATTTTAAATAAAAAGAAGTCTCCTGGAGAAAAAATCTTATGAAATCTGCAACTTTCTGTCATTCTAAGATCTAGTTGCTCACGAGAAGGGATAAACAGTAATAAATCCTTGTCCTTGTCTTGATTAGAGGAATTGGGGTTAGAATCTTGATTTTTCAAACAGTTTCCTTCAAATAAGTTTGAATTGGAACAACAGAACAAAGTGTTCCGATTCACCTCGCATTTTTTTCTTCCAAAGGCATTTTTCAGAATTCTTCATTTTTATGACACAATTTATAAAAAATGTAAATTCTAATGTGGTATTCTGTTGTTCAGATACATGTATAATTGAAACATACCACTCTTAGGTTTAAAATATAAGAAGGTTTGTTCTTGCATATGAAGTTTTGCAGTCTATGAAAATGTGATGTTTTCTAGGATTCCACGTACAGCCCTCCTTAGAAGCCAGTAGCGTTGCCAGATTGACAAAAGTAATTTTTTCCTACTTCCTATGATCTTACCTTTCGAAAAAAAAAATTAATGGCGAAAAATACCTAATAGTATATTTATGAAGAATTTCTTTGTACGGTCTGGAAGTTTTGTTCCGATTGACCCCGCTGTTCCTATACACCCCATTTTACGGTACGTTAAATTTAGTTCTAAATGACGCGAAGAAATTGGAAGGGATGGATTTGTTACCTATTAATCGAAAAGCATAACTTTGAGCTTTAATAACTATGTATTCGTTCTTTAGGATTTTTCGAGACTAGGTGTGCGATTAAAGTCAACTAAAATGCATTGAAAAGGCCAAAAAAAGTTTTCCTAAATAGTGATTTGTTCCTTTTTAAAAAATTACCCTCCAACTATTAAATATGATGTAGGGAAAGCAATTGTGCTAAATAAAGCACACCCGTTAAGTCATTTCACTAGGTAGCACGCATTTTAATTTAGGCCCTATAATTTGAGTTATAAAAAAATGTTGGTAGAAAGTTGTTCCACGCACCATAGTGGGAACCTCCAGAAGTATTTTAAAAATTTTAAAACGAAAATCTATGGTGCAAAAATTCAATTTTTGCTCATGTAACTTAATAAGTAACAATATGAATATCACTCAAAGATGCATTTCTGGAAATACTTTCGGAAATTTCTTGAGATATGTAAAGAAATGGTTGTGTCTCGAATTACAGTCATGAAACCTGACTCGGCAAATAAAAGTAGCCCGAAACGTGTCATATATTAAATTGACTATCATAGAGGAAAATGAAGAGTAAAAAGTAATGTTTTAATATCAAATTTACACCGGCGGAATTCCGTTTAAAATTTTAATAGGAATATTTGTAATTTCTTCAACAAATCTGATTTTATATCAATTAAAATCACGATTACTGAAGTAGTTTAAACCCCTCGAGAACAATAACAATGCATTTCTTTTTTTTTTTCTCTTAAACCTCCCCTGACATTTATTTATTTATTTTTTGAAGTTCTCTCGCGTCTTTTAAATAATTATATTTTCATGCTTAACCTTCTTTTTATAAGTCGGAGGTTGTTTAGCAATATGTTAGGCTTTTTCTCAAAAAAAAAAAAAATATATATATATATAAAAACACCGCTGGACAGAATTTACGACTCAAATTTTTAAAATGTGTTTTTATTCTTAAAAGCTCGATTTATTATTACTTCGTTAAACTGAAGGAAAAAAATAGAAAAATGGTCAAGAACTCAGTATTGCTCATAAATAAAATTTAACAATTTGTTCAATTTTCAAAATAACTAACTTGAATATTCTATCAGGAAGTGAAACCTGGTCAAAAGTATAAACACAAATTTAAAAAATAATGCACTGAAGTAAAACTTTCAGCGAATAAATCTATTCAAAGCTGTGAAATAAATCAATGCTGCTATTAGGGATCATTAGTCACTTTATTTTTCAAAAGTGATGACAAAAATGAATGTACTGTAAAACGGGTGTATCGAAATAGCGGTGCCAATGGGTATAAAACTTCCATAAGCACTTCCATAAACACATAAAGATATTCTACATAAATGTACGGTCGAGTATTTTTGTCTTTTAGTTTTTGTCAGAAAGGTAATACCATGAGAAATAAAAAAAAAATGACTTTTGTCATTCCTTCAACACTGCTGGTTTATGAGCAAGGTTGCACGTGGAACAGTTTAAAAAAATTTCAATTTCAATTTTCATAGTCTGCAAAATATTGTATGTCAGTACAGACTTCTTCATATTTGAAACCTAGTCATGGTATATATCAATCATGCATATATCTGAGCAACACAGAACCACATTAGAATTGATAATTTTATTAAAATTATGTCATGTAACTGAAGAAGTCTTTACGATGTCATAGAATAAGGATTTTCTGGGTGAATCGGAACACTTAGTTCTGCTACTTTGATTTAGTATTATTAATAGGTTAAAAAGAGAAACGACGGAAACTGCGAACACCAAATCTTTTAGTCGAGACAGGTACAAGGTTTTATAACTGTCTACCCCTTTTTATGAGGAATTAGATCTCAGAATGATAGAAAATTCCAGATTTAAAAAGATTTTTGCTCCAGGAGACTTTCTTGCACTAATATGTGGGAAAAAGTAGTACGGGTTTTATGAAGCAAAAGTCCTGTTCACACACAACGAGGAATACTTGGAAGGATTTTACAGAAGGGTCTTCAAAACCCGGAGATTTCAAGAAACTAATGCAGAAATCATAGAAGATGCTATGAAAAAATTTAGGCCGCAACTGCTGGTTTTAAGAGCAAGATAATTTTTGTGAACGACATAAGTGACTTGATTTTATATATCTTAATTTTATTTTTCTATTTAATGTATTTTCTAAAAATTAATTTTACTCCTTTATAAGTTCAAAATTATTTTTCACAAATCATACGTTTACTGGTATCGAAAGTACACCTTTATTTGTCAGTAACTATTTGTTCTGATTCTACTGCTCAACATTACTTATTTTTGTTCGACCTATTACAGGTTAAATTGAAGAAAAATGGAATAAAAATTGTAACATGTGTTTCGATTGACATAAATCAGCAAGGTGAATTTGGAACACCCCCAAAAAAGTATATATATATAAATAATAACTGGTCAACTTGTTTTGTCTTTGCTTGGAATGTCAAGAGCAAGCCAAGACCGAAGATTTTATTGAAAAAACTACAGTTAAAAATATTTTTATTACGTTTTTATGATCAAAGCTAAAGTGTTCCGATTCACCCTATTTTATAGTATAAATCAAAAAATGAAAATTATTGTTTACGTAATTTTAAATGTAGGGTCTTCTTCTGAGAAATGAGGTTCATGGCTGAAAAATAAACATCCATCAATCTTTTCATTAGAAGTTATTTTTATTTCATAAAAAATACATTTAATAGCATAAAAAACTGCTTAATACAAAAATTTAAACACTTGCCGCATCCTATACAAGTATAATTTATTATTAAGTTTACTGCCCCCTCCTGCACCTTGTTTAATTTAAATGCGCAATGAAAATTTCTGTACTGTCTGATGTTGTATCCAGAATAATTTGAGGCTCATATTTTTTTGAGTCATAAACACTATTCTCCTTAAATTAAAATTTTAATTACTCCGGTATTTTATGCTTTAATTCGCTTAGAAAGTTAAAGGGTAAAAACAATGGCCTTCGGGAAAGTTGAGACCGCACAGAGCTGAGATAAAAACAATATTGTCACTTACTTAAATTATTTAATATGCAGTAAAACTAAATTGAGTTGAGTTACGGTTAAAAAATCAATAAAAATTTGAGTCTACAGTATGTTCCGTTTTCACCTACAAGATCTTTCGTTCATCCTAGTCGCACAGTTACAACTGAAGGTGCAAGTGGCTAAAGGTGATATGTGACAATTTTGAAAGAACTTACTTTTTACCATGGATGAAGGTGATAAGGTAATTTTTTTTTGAAAGCTTTTTCTAGAAAGTTAAAAAAGTGTCATATAACCCCTTTATTCACTTGCCTCTTTGTGTTTGTGAGTTAATACAATTGAACTTGAACATACGCTAATTTGAATTTGTGTAAATCGGCGAAATTCAAATGTCACATGTCACCTTTATCCACTTGCCCCTTCAATTGCAAAATTGCTCAAAATAAGGTGCATAGTTAAGATACTAAAAGTTTGAAACAAAAAAAGGACATCAAAAAATACGAAATCAAACTTTTCACTCTCTAATGGTTTTCAAATGGGATCTTTCGTAAAAGGACACTTATACATTTAAGGAGAAAATATCCTTTACAAACAATTCGAACAGAAAAAAAATTAAGATTTGAAATTAAAACTAAAAAAATTTATCTAGGTCAAAGTTTTAAGCCCCCGTGTAGAGAATGAGACCGGAACATATCGCCATTTTAGTAGAATGACAAAGTAAAAACGGAAAAAATATTTATATTTTTTATTGTTATAGAAAAATAAATCCAAATGGTATCCTATGATCTAAGAAAGCAGCCTGCAATAGCTCAAACAATTAGCACAACTTCACAATCCGTGCAAACATATAATTTTATTGCTATATTTCCCCCAAAAAAGTGCTATTGACAGCGAGTGTGTCGAGTTTCATGTCTCATGACAGTTTGTAAATACTATTGGATGGCAATGACGCACAAGTTTTGATTATGCACGAAATATATTAATGCATAAATCCAGGCCAAAAATAAACTTTAAAAAAACCTGTTTTCAAGATAAATTTCAGTTTTTTGTTTATTGTCTTGGCGGACCATTAAAGATAGAAACTGACCAGGAACAGCGAATGGTAATAACATTTTTGTACCAGTATTTCTTAATCCTACAAATAAATAACTAATGTTTGACTCCATTGTATGTTGTTTTGTTATTTAGAAGGTGACAATCAACATTTTAGAAATAAATAGAAAGCGTTTTTCTATCGCTTCTAATAGATTGGGGCAAGAAATGTCACCTTTCTAAAGATTTACCAATACATATTTTTAGGATTTTAGAATGCCAAAGGAAAAAGATTTTTCTTCGTTTAATTCGCAATAATTAAAAGAATCAACATTTAGGCATGCGCAATGGCGAAATTAAGTACAACACTTGTTTTATTAAAGATAAATTCCATTTGAATAAGTTGGTTTAATTAAATGTATCGTGCCACCTGGTTGTCGAAATAAAAGTCATCATACTAAGGTAAAATACAGAAATGCAACCTTAATAACCCATCACAAAAATGAATTTGCTTCAAAGGTATGTAGTGTTGAGCCACGTAATATAGTTTTTAGAAGTTAGTTCCAAGCACAGGAAATTTTTTGTTAATATGATATGTAGAATATCTAATATGTAAGAGCTCCGAAACAACAATTATCTTTTCAAGTAACTCTTAAAAATTTATCAAACAGCCAGCTTCACATTATAAAATGGCTCTTTATCATTAACAGTTTGTAAAATCGCTACAATTTTTTTAGCCACTAGGTCAGATTTTTTCATTCCCCTCCTCTCAAGGGGGCTAGGATACACTGAAGATAATAAATCGTTTTATGTTTGTCCGATAGACACTGTGCGATGGCTATGTTAAATTAGTATTATGATTAGATGTGTATGATTATATATTAATATGTGTGGTACTTTTTTTATAGGGGCACTGAGGAGCTTCAACGAGCATTAGAAAAAATACTGACATGTCCTCCCCCCTCCCAACCCACATTAAAAACTTCTCAAGCCTATTCTAATCCCGAAGAGCCGTTTCCCCACATTGTAAAAAACGAATGTTGTTTTTACAGTATAATATAGTTAATTTTATAGTAGTAAACTGTAAAAGTTGCTAGTGTTACAAAAATAAACTGTAAAATTGCTAATTTTACAGTAATAAACTGCAAAATTGCTAATTTTACAGTTTACAAGCGTCATTTTACAGTTTTAAATTGGAACCTCTGCTGCCAGTATTATACTGTTATTTTTACAGTATGATACAACTAAATTTTACGGCAATAAACTGTAAAATTTCTAACTTTACAGTAAGAAACTGTAAAATAGCTAGTTTTACAGTTTATTACTGTGCATTTTACAGTTTTATATTGGTACCTAGGCTGCCAGTATTAGACTGTAAAAACAACAGTGCATTTTTTGCAGTGCAGGAATTTTGCCCCGCTGTTCTACCCTCCCGATGTCCTTAGTGCCTTTAAATCTGTACCTCAGAACCAGGCTAACGTAAGTCCATTTTCGTCCTTTTTCGGTAGAGGGGAAAAACGATTGTCGAATACATCGTTTTTCCCCTCTACTGAAAAATGACGAAAATGGACTTACGTTAGTCTGGTTCTGAGGTACAGAAATATGTGTTGAAAAATAGTAAAATAAAAGAAAACGATTAACAAGTTCTGTTCGTTCGGCTTTTCTGGCAAACTGCCAAATTTAATAGTGTCTTTCGATCCAAAAGGTTCTCTACCCCTGATCTAGGTTAAAGATGTGCTTTCGACTATTTTCCAAAAATTAAGATACCATTAGCCAGTGGCGTATCCAGGGGGGGGCCAAGGGACCAATGCACCCCCCAAGATTTTGTAAGACTATAAAAAATTGTGGCACCGAATTTTGAAAAAACATGTAACCTTCATGTAAATATGTTTCTGGTTTTTTCAATGAAAAATACTTTATGGACACAGAAGTATTGTCATATTATTTTCTGTTTTCGACAATAAGAAGCAAAACTAATTGTTATTCTGTAATTGTGGAAATGTAAGAGGAAAATGAGAGATGTACCCGTGCCTCTCAAACATTGTTAGACGTTTAAGCTTCCTATTAGTTGCAGATTATTTAAATGATTTAAAAGTGTTTAAGCATTGCTCCTCCTCTTATTTTCTCTTTTTTAAAGATTATTTTGAACAAATTGTCATATTATTATTTTACATCGTAAAGAAAAAATCAACAAAACACAAAGTATACGTTAAATTCATTTCATTCGTTATGCGTTAAGTGTACATACTTCATTTATAACTGAGAGTTATTTTATGCCTAGCATTTGGGTTTTAGTTTCAGAATATCAGTTATGGAAAACAAAATTACTCTCACACACAGTCTAGATATTTTGCTATAAAAGCTTGACACAACAGTAACGAACGTAATTTTCAATATCAGTAATTAAAAAAAAAGTCCAACTTGCTGGTTATTACATGTCAGCTGAGTGATAATTTTCAACAATGAAAGGTTTTAAGAAATTTAAGAATGTGGGGCAAAGTGAAGTAGTTAAGATAGCTTATTTTTTTATTAAAAATGTGACAAATTGGATTTTTGTTTAAAAACTTATCGCACATTTAAAAAAAAATTGTTTTTTATATTAACACTTACATTGAAACATTACTGCTCATTTCAGCAGTAAATTTTTACCTTGGAGAAAAGGGATCAGTTTCTACTTTCTGTTGTAATGGGATGAAATGAAAGTTTTTATTTTATTATTAAAAGTTTTATTAGAAATGAATAAATAAACAAGTTGAAATATTAATGAAGGAATGCGAATGAATGAATTAATCAATGAGCACATCTGGGATTAAAAAAAGGAGTAAGTAATAGCTGAAAAACAAAAACAATTTTAATGAAAGTGCAAAATGTTACAATATGTGTATGAAATTTTGAAAATGAGTGTATATATTCCCTTTGATTTTTAAGTCTATTTATATTTGAATCGCAACCGTCCAATCGACTATAGGTTTAAGAATATAGTTATATATATCTAGGTGGCTGGCGCAGAAAAGTTAAAATGTTTCAACATTCCAATTTGCCCCGTTATTTAAATCTTACCCCCACGTTCCCCAACATCTGAAGGACGTTTAAATGGACATTTTGTAGAATATGCATGAGAAAATGCGTGCATATAAGCTAAGAAAAATCTTATCTTTGTTGAAACAAAAATAATCATAAAATAAAACTTCATAAAAACCAAAATGTACATAAAATTTCATTTTGGTATTCTCGGACCTTCAAAAATATTTTTTATCATGCAACTATTTTTTTTAATTATAAATGATCTATTAATTTTCCGATGAAGACTTGAGTGCTTTTGCTTGAGATTTTTTTTCGTAATATGTTTATTGTTCTTGCATGATATTCATTTTTGTGAAAAAAAAATCTTTGGGAAACGTTCAATAGAGAAAATTAAATCGAAATACTGCGTTTTTAAAGTTTCACCATATTTCTTGATTTTTTTGCTTTCTCATCAGTGTCGATGTTCGATGTGCACCCCCCAAAATCAATTCCTGGATACGCCACTGCCATTAGCAATCAGATGAGTGGTACACGTCATCTGGAGCGATTTTCAATGGCACGACGCAAAGATTAGTTAACTTTGAAATACATTAAAAGATGCGAGTGGCAATGTGCTGTATCGAAATTAAGAAAAACTAAAACCAGGACCACCCCCTGGCTACAAGTCCTGCAGTAATTTAACTGTTGTGCCATTTCACCATCACTTGCGAGACACTCAGACTCAAAATATTTATTAACAATTTGTTATAGCTCTTTTTTTTTTATTCAACAAGAGTAAACAAATTTTTTGATTTCAAATTTGATGCAATTAGTCCTGACAGTTATATTTTTATTTTATAATTTTGTTGAATAAAATTTAATTTATTCTTATGCAACACGTGCGGGATATCTGAAGTCAACCTCGTGTCATAATTAGGTAATATGTTTGTTTTATTAATACAATAATGACAAAACAAACCGCAGTAAATTTTTAAAGCTAAGGTTCCAATGTAAATGAAAAGTATCTCATTTGTTGAGAAATAATAATTTAAAGCCTTGCTAAAATTATGTTGGGGCTATTCCACGAAAAAGTATCCAATTTTTCCCTCACGTGAGGCTTCGTACATTTGTAAAAAAAATAATAGGTTTTGACGAAATTTTTAGTTTAATAAGTCAAGCGTGATTTCTTAAGCAACAAAATTTAGTTCATTGCCCTTTTAAATTATTATTTTTAATGAAATATATGAAGCGTCAAGTGAGGTGACAAAGTTATCGTTTTCCGTGGGATGGGGTTATAGTAATAAATATAAGTTATCTTTACAAACTAATCAATTGTTCGCCAAAAGAATTTACCGTTTTCCTGTTTTTGGGAGCTCTAAAAATTACGATAAGTGAAAAATTTTAATATCACTTAAAAAAATACAGATCTTATTCAGAATCATTGCTAAATAATACACAGAAATCAGTTGCCCAACGTTAAAAAACATGACACAACCCAAATTTTTCTGGCTTGTCTTCCCTGCAGGCATAAAAACTATCTAAACAAAAATCGAAATCTGCACTGCTACTTGAAATTATGATCTTGAAATCGCGCCAACACAATGCGACATCCTTAACGCCAATGATAAAAAGGATTCTTTTTATATCCGAGAACTACAAAAAAATGCGAGATTTATTTCCGAGTCTTACAACGCAATGAATTCTCAGGCACGAGGAACATGGTGACGTGGTATATTACGTCATTTTATTTCCCGAATTTGAGCTGACGTGTTTCAAATGACGTAAGAAAAAAGCATGCGGAAAAATGTTTTTGATCTATTGGTATTGAAAATCTATTTATGATGTTTTTTTGCAATGCTTTCCAACTTTTTTTTTTAAAAGAAATGCATCACTGTAGGTTTCACTTTTGTCAACAGTGATTGGTAGACTTGACAATGCGATTTTGAGGTGTATGACATAACTTTCGTTCACAATAAGACGTTTGAAATCACAACAGTTTGCTTTTTCCCACATTTAATCCAAGAAAATGTACCATTTATACACTCATTAATGACACATTTAAGAGAAGTAGACCTTACCTTTATTATTACAGAATAAATTATACTTAGTGAACTAAAAGCTAATGGACAACTACTGTTTCAATAAGATTAATTTTAAATTTAAGCATCACGAAAAAAACAGATATAACTATATTAAACGAATCAGATCGCTTGAAATGATAGCAAGACTTTCGAGTGTGCTCAAAACCTAGCTGCAAGAATCTTTGACCATACGCCTCGCCAAAAAAAAAAAAAAATGCAAGAAGTCGATGAGGATGCTACAAAAGATTTAAACTAAGTAGTGTGGTTGACAAGTCGTAAATTTAACTCGAGTGACTCACCTATCGTAAAAGCAGATTGTTTTGAACATTACGAAGAAATGTAAAATCTCTATCAGTGCTCTACTTTTTAACGAAAGTTGGATTTGCAGTTATGCAAAATATCGGGGGGGGGGGAGTACACTTTATGTAACAAAAAAAAAGAACAGAAAAATTGATTGACCCACGATTTGCTAGATAACTACTGTTGGATGAAAGAGTTTCTGTAATAATTAGACAAACCGCTAAAATGAATGAGAAACGAGATTACTACAAAAGCGTAAAGAAGATGAGTGTGTGGAAATTAGCGCAAACACACACACGAATCTTTCAACATCGCAAACTACAAATGAGTTAAATAAGAGAGACAAGATTTAAATTGATCATATAGTTCAAGATAAATTTCAAGTCTAGCAAAACTTGTTCACTGCCTTTTTAAGAATACCATTCGTTCTAATGGTCAGAATTTAACACTTCAAAAATTTTTGTTACCAAAAAGTAAAGAATTATGATAAAAAATAATAAAGTTAATGTTCACATAATATGAAAGCTGCCCCTTGACAGTATTAACCTTAGTAACTTAAAAAAAGATTTTCCTCAATATCGTTTCACATTTCACTGTCAGTTGGGTTAAGGGAAACATAATTTCATTGTCCCAAATTCTGATCCTGCCCCGCCCCCCCTCCCCCATCCCCTTTTTTAAGAATAAAGACAAAGTTATGTGCATTACGCATCCAACTATTTACTCTATGAGAGTAACTGGATGTAAAAAAATAACTCTGACTGTTTAATAGGATGGGCTGAAAATGACTTTTTTTTATTTCGTGATACCCATTTGCGGAAAAGGTGCCATTGGGGAAGCAAAAGTGCACAGAAAAAAAATTGAAATTTTTTGGTTAATTGCTTGATCTGCCGCAATGGTGTTGTTTGGAAAAAATGCATATTTTGGGTTGAAAAATAAGTAAATAAATTACGCAAAAAGAACTGCGAGATTTTATGGGCGTTTTCATACGATTAAGCTCCCAATCTGACACCTGATAATAAGATAAACTACTGGACCTAGGCTGATAGGATGCGAAGACCAACGTATGCTACTAATCTAGGCTACTCCTGTCACTTAACAAAAGCAAAAGGAAGAAAAAAACACTGAAACATGAAACACTGAACATGGATCGAAAAATACGTACTGGGTGCGACTGTTTCAACTGAACTGCGTTCTCCAGAGCTTCAATGCGGTAAAACAGAGCCTGTTAGGTTGTCTACGCTGTCTAGAGTTGTATAGGTTGCTCACAAATGCCTACAGAACTCTTTGCTTACACTCCATTGCCTTAAAAACTATAGAAGCCTTAAGATATCTTGCACTGCTCGTAATATGGTTTGCCCATATGATTCACCTAATGAAACGATCAGCAGCGTAAAGGGATTTAGATTTTAGATTAATACATAATGATGCCATCCTGAGAATTCCCAATAATGCAACCTCAGGAATGGTAACTGAAGAAAACCAAAATATCAAAACATATGTTATGAAAATTAATTGCAAAAAAAAAAAAAATGCAACAATTCAAAAAATAAATAAATAATAATACAAAGAAATAAGACTAAACAAATCCGGGAGTTTAAGTTTCGGAAATTAAATTTAGAGTTAGGGATTGCTACGATCTATTCAATTGAGTTATCAACCAATATCAGTAAACCTCCAATAACGAAGCGTCTTTTGTCACGTAACTAAACTTAGTGTCCCAAACTATTTTAGAATCTACAGTCTCATTTAGACGTCCTACGTTATCTAGGAAATAAAAAATGGTGACAGAAGTCAAAAATGGACATGACAGACTCTTCCTTAATGCCCTTTTGTTATAGCAAATCTATAATAGGAGTAAAAATACTGAAATACAGAAATTCAACTCAAAAAGTATTTTTGTTGCTTAAAACAGTGAAGATAAATTACTCTGTTGGGAAACAAGCAGAAATTTTCTGCACATCCTTCCTTTCTTCGATGAGTTATTGACTTTTTTCTTTTGTTTTGAAAGCAGAGATAGCAGAGCTGCACAAATTTCCGAATACCATATTTAAAATTTTAAAATTTATAAGCAATAAATAGCTAATTTATTAGCACCAAACATCTAAAAATGCATTATATGTGACAAACAATGCAGTTATTTTAAGAATAAATACGGCCAAAACAGCATTTTAATGTTTCGACAAAATTTGTGAAAAACATAGAATAAAGCAGGAAGTTAACAAATCTTATATGCATTTGTGGAAAACGAAGGAATTATACCACAGATCTCAAATTGTTTATGGGAATTTAGGCCTTCAATTGATCTTTTTCCGCCCTACCCGCTATTAAAAATAAAAAACAAAGTTAATTGCTAAAAATCTTGAAAAAACTGCATTTTTTCCAAACTTCAACGCCATTTCTGCAGATCAAGAAATTAACCAAAAAATTTCATTTTTTTTTCCATGCACTTGCTCCCCCAATGGCACCTTTTCCGCAATTGGGCATCATCGGGGGGGGGGAGTATTTTCTGCCCACCCTACCGTTTAATGGCGAATGAAATCATGTTATCATGAGCCCCAGCGTGTTTCCTTTTATCTACGAAACTAGAGGGCGAATGGAAAAGTGTGATATTTCCCTATGCCGATGATTTGAGTGGAATTGCGATTTAGCTTCTTTATTACCTAGAACTGCTGCTAAACCAAAAGTTTGCATTTTAGAAATATCAGCATTTTTCTGTTAAAAAAATTGTACTCTTGCTTTAATATTTTGAGAACCGCCAGACATGAAAATGACATAAACAACATGAATAGATCTTAAATCTCAAAATAGAGCAATATACTCTCTGATTATGGTCTTTCTAGATACTTTTTCTTGTTCCTTACTCAGAAGTAAAGTGTTGTCTTTCCGGCCATCAAAGTGTATCCCATATTCCGATGAAAAGAGTTTTCCGAGATACCCTTTCTAGTTCCTACCCAGAAGTAATATTACGAGTTTCCGGTTATTAAAACTGCATCCCATATTTTAATGAAGAGAATATTCCTTATTTTTCTGTTCAATTTACAGCGGTATTTTTAAATTTTCTCTCCCGAAATTGGTATTAATTATTAGTTGAAGTTTCGTCTGTGGTAATGATCGCTACAGATTATTAAACTGCTTCAGTACGAATCGCTGTACACACAGACTTTTCAAAGTCCCTACAAGTACATTTCACGAGTTTAAAATACGAAAACAAGGGCAAAAAAAAAAAAAAAAAACAAGCGTAGGATTTTTGCATCCTGAGCAGGAAAAAAAGCAATTAAAAAGCAGTTTTTAATTAATAAAAATGTTTTCTTATTTTTCCAAATTCAAACTCAAAATTTTTTTATGTTAAAATGCACACAATACTTGTCTTGTTATCCCGCCACTTTCCGTTAAATCCTTAGAAATCATTCCTCTGTAATAATCTTTACTGTTATCATGAATTTCAGTCCTACAAATGATTTCGCTCCTCTAAAAAGTAAAAGAAATACTTTCATAAATTGAAATACAATCCTAGCAATCTCTCTGGCTGATAATCCGTCATAAATGGCAGTTCTGCCTTAAGATTGTGCTGTCCTTTGACGTTTGTATCTAATTTAAGAAAATAAATAATAACATAATATATCATTATTAAGTTGATATCATTACTTTTGAAACAAATGAAACAAACAGCTGATTTTGAAAAACTTATTTTGGAAAAAAAGAGCTGAGATATTGTATCATAAAAAATAATTACAATTCGAAACTTTTCCTTAATTAAGGCATTTTAAATTTATGATAGTTTTTTTTAGTTTATTTTACCGTGAGTAGAAAATTTAATATACAAATAGAGCCTCATTCATTTTGTGCTCTGAACTGAGATGCTTTTATCTAATTAGGCCAGATGATTGCGTAATATTAAAACCTAAAAACAGCAAAACTAAATCGTTTTAACGTACTGAGCTGCACTTATACTTAACACAAGACATATCTCTGAAACCATCATTGTTTAACTCATCAATAAAACCTTTTAAAAGCAGTTTGAAATAACTTATCTTCATACCAGGCTCAAAGTGCTCGTATTCAGCAAATTAACAGCATTAATTAGCTGAAACCTTTATAAGGCTAACACGAAAGTATGCTAACGGTACAGCACATTATTTTTAAAGTTCTGAAAGTACATTCAGTCTTTCCACTAATATGTACGGTCGGAGGGAGGTAAAAACATGGGGGAGGGGCAAATGGAAGCAAACTATTTCCATACTTGAGGTAATTTTTAAAACTCAACTGTTAGTGGATAAAAAATGTGTAACAAGTAGAACATATTCTGAGAAATCCGTGGGCGTCATTAATGTTTAAAGATGACACTTTGAAAAAAGTTTTTGTTTTTTTTGTTTTTTTTTTTTTTAAATTAGTGATTTAAAATTTTCCTCTGCAGTATGCCTACAAATGCAAAGTAAATCGTCTCAATTAGCTTTACTTGTCATGTGGACGGTTACTAAAGAAATTTGCTTAAGCATTTCACATTCCCATCTATTTTTTAATGTGTAATTTATGTGTATCCATTTACCCCATAAACGAAATACATTGGAGTAAATGGAAAGTTTTTGAAAGTGTCTCAACCAAAAAGATGGGAAACCGTCGAGATCAAACAACTTTCCTGAATTTATGGTCACAAAACTTTGGGTTACATGGTCTAGCCCCACATTTTAGCTTTCATAATGTCCTAATTAAAGCTTAAAAATCAAACCACTTTTCTTCTTTTCTTATGTTAATATCTCCCATTGCAGTGGTTTGTAGTAACCGCATTTTTTTTTCTAAAAATGCTTTTCGTAGGGAATGAAACAACATCTGTTGGCCCTCATTGACACTGGTTTTCCATGTGATAATAAAAATATCCCCCACTTTATGCGTGGGTATTTTTTCTTCTCTCTCGCCATATGTGTTAGTCAAACAATTATCGAACTTTCTCATGTTTCTTTTTTTTTTTTTTAGATTCATATGCTTTTTTGTAAGAATTTTCCGGTTTTAGTTCAATAAATACACAAATTTGTCTTTCGTAAAGTTTGTTTTCTCGCAAAATATTAACCCTCGTGGGTCCCTCCCATTTCAGTTACACTCAAGACCCTTGGGGTCATAAACGACCCCAATGTTTCCTTTAATTAATTTATTATGATTATTGAATGTTACATGCATTATTTAAGTTCACACACTTTTTAATGCTAAAAAAAATAAAATGACACAATCAAAGTAAAATTTAGTTTATGAATTAAAATTAAAATTTTAGAGCAAAACTTACAATAACTGTAGATTAATTTACATCTGTTACAGACCTGAAAAAAAAAGATTTTTGCAAGTGAATTTCAAACACTTATGACATTTTTCAATGCATTTTCTGTCCAGTTCTCTTGGACAAAAGTTACAACTTCCTCTTTTTTTGGCATTCTGGGGAAGTGACCCCAAGGGTCTTGTGTGCAAAAAATGCAATTCGGGATAAATAAAATACAATAATAGCATTATTTTGAATAGAAAACTAGAAGATAAAAGGCACAAAATGCCATTAAAACAAATGGTTGATTAACAAGATATATTAAACAGAAATTGCATTGGGGTCACATATGACCCCAAGGAACCCACGAGGGATAACCGAAAAATACTGCAATAAACTATAGAAAAACATAGCACAATAAGACTCTTTGCTTACACATATATGTACACATCCGTACGTTACAAATGCGTAAGAAACTAAAAGCTTAAAGTGAAAGTGAAAATTAAGGAAAAATTATGAAATCTAAGTTTCCATACGTTCTCTATGCACTTATAATTATATTTCAGGAAATAATCTCTTTTGAAAAATATTACCAACACAAAAAATGCTGAAACATTTGAGACGCAAACTCTGAAGGAGTTATAAATTCTGTGGGACTGTGCTCAAAATGAGTTGGAAATTTATCACCCTCGAAATTTATTACTTACAGTGATTAAGAAGCTACCTGGTCATATAATTTTGAATAATAATTTTGAAACATAGAATTATTCTCAAAAAAGCTCTTTCTTCAAAAAAAAAAAAAACTTATCAAGCAAAATCATTCCACTGGAACCTCTTCTTTTCCAAAAGTAAATCAAATCGAATGCTGTAATGCGACACATAACGAAACAAGGACAAAGACTTGAAATTCAGACGCCGCGAAGGTCAAATGAACTTTTCCGCCGCCAAAGCACAGAACAGTGCAGCGAGCGACACAACAGCAATTGTCTTCTACTGTTTACAGCCAACTTTCTAAAGAATGGCTTTTAAATCTTTCTTGAAAGTAAAAAGCTCTTTCTCTTACCGTTCAAGAAAACGTTTTTCCAATGGAAGAAAAAGTACTACATATGATTCCGTTGCAGGCAAAACTTTTTTTCAGAGGAAAAGGTGGCATAAAATAATGATTATTTCGAGACATTTCAAACTTTTCTTAAAAAAGAAAGATTTTAAGTAATTGATATCTCTGAATAGTGTAAAGTTCTTTATTTTCCTTACATTAAAAAATTTAAAGCAACGTTTTATACGCACAGTTAGGAAGTAAAAACATCAAATTTTGAAATTTACACCAAATATTCCCAATTTCGAAATACGAAATATATAGAAGTTAAACTGGAAATGGCAATGTAATATTGCAAAAAACTTGAAAAATACTGCGTCCGTATGTTTCGACATTACAATAAATGCTTTTTCAATGAAAAAAAAGAGCTTTGGAGAAAAGGACATCTAACAAAACTAGAATCCTCTTTTTTGAGCTGCCTTTTCATCCATAAGCTCATTTTTTGCATTAAAAAGGGCGTTTGCTGCAACGCTAAATCACGTGTATGCAGTAATTTTCAAGTTTTGTGTAATAATACGTTGTTATTTTTAATTTTGTGTAACCAGTGTCAAATTTTGAAGTTCATAAGCAATGTTTCAAATGTGTTTATGGGACAACTGAGTACTGACTTAAGTTTGTATTTGGAAAAATAAACAAAATAGGAAAAAGAGTGACCCTTTTCTTCTCCGTTTTTTGATCTAGTCTTTCCCAAAAAAGAAAAATTTTCTTTAAAATACCTAAAGCCGATAAGGCTTTAATTTTAGTTTTATAAATACCATGTCGATACATAAATATAATATTTTAAATAGCTGTAGTGCGAATATTACACCAATTGGGGTCGATTATTTAGCTTGAAATGTTTCAATTTTCATAGTAATCGTTTGTGAAAAAAAATATTTGTTTGCTGTTTAACAAAAATAAGTGAACCAAAATTTAACACTTCAGTTTCTTACAAATAAAATTACTAAAGCATGGGATAGTATTTAAAAAATCAGATTTAATAAATAAATCTAAACTCAGTCGTTCACAATATAAGAGCACGAAGTGCAACTTTTCACGAGGGCTTTGGAAAACCAAGTATAAAAGCCACTTACTCTAGAATATAAATCTTCCAAGCTGCTTCATTACATTTTATGCTCTGTCACTTATTAATTTCCCGAAAGAAAAAAAATACACACATACATACAGTATAAAAATACTACGCGTCTTTGATTACTGATGATTGTTTTGGCAAATGGCAAATGGAGGAAAGAATGCGTTCTCTGTCTCTCTCTTATAGTCTAATCTCGGTTTCGGTAAGAAGAGGCTGACAAAAATTTGTCATAGATCCTTCAGTTGCATACCATACGCATGCACTATATTGCTGATAACATAATTGTGCAATATTACAAAAACTTCGTGGATCATTTTGAGCGGTTTTTGCGAAAGATGAGTGATATGAGAGAGTACGTGATTTTATCTATCGCTGACTTTAAAAAAAATTGCTTAGAAAGAGCTTCGATTATTTTTTACTTTTTATACCAAATTCCAGCTATGATATTTTGATTATTTTCTTTTGTCGGATGGATTTTTTTTGTCAGGTTTTATTTATTTTTTAGTTAATTTAGCCGCCCTTGACTACGGAATAGTGGACTTTTTTTTTTCTTTTTTATTTGACGGCTGCTCAAGATACAATGACAAAATCCGTCAAAGAGTGAAAAGCGTACTCTAAATTTCATTCGTACCAAATCAACAAAAAACCTTCTCAAAAGAAAATACATTTTAATTTTTCCTCTTTAATACTCTTCAAATGGCATGATGACAGGGAGTTTTCATTAAAGCGTTGAACAATTTTGCTTCCCATGAACCAAAAGCTTGCAAATTCACGGAATAATGCATGCAGATAAGATAAAAATTGACGCACGTGCATGAAATGCCATGAGGTTTTGTTATAACAATAAAAAAATAAATGTACGCAGATTTTTTTTTTTTTTTTTTGCATGATGCTGCTTCACACCATACTGCTGCACGTGTGACTGATCTCTTTCGCGCGTCGTTAGGTGATGATCACGTGCTGAGCCGCTACTTAAGTCATGCTTGGTCTAACAGGTCCCCAGATCTCACTCTGTGTGATCATTGGTTCTGAGGATACCTGAACTCTACCGCGATCGACCAATATCAATAGGAATACTAAGAGATAATATCCAACGCCAATGTCTTTAACATATTTTTTTCTTGGTTACAATATAACCCATTGTCATAGCATGTGTATCTGTTTTTACCTTGACTACATACATTTTTGTGTGTATTATAAATTTTTTTAAAGCATACTCATTTTCTAAACACCTCGTATGTGTAATTCACTTTTCGATTTGAAAAAAAAAAGTACATTCAATCCATTCTCTTAAAATCTTGCTGGGAAAAAAAATTATAAAAACTTGCTAAGCAGAACTAATCCTGAAACTATCTATGTACATTACTTCAACTTTACGCACCAACTACTTCCCTCCTATCCACTAAATTTTCTAGCATGACATGTTAAAAATTGTGTTCTCTCTACTCGGTGCTTAAAATTTCCCCCAGCCTTCGAGCGAAAGTACTCGATCGTTAACCGCACTTCAAACAGCGAATGGAATTGATTCGCCGATTCCTGGCTCTTCAACACTTATTAGCCTGTCCCTTCATGGATTCTGGGTAATCTCATTGGTTGAAGAGGAACTGGACTCTACTCCATAGCAGGAAATAATTACTCAATTGCTAGAAAGATTGCCTGCATTCTCAGTGCCACGCTGCTGTTTTTAAGAGTCAAGTAAAATATAGCATTTTGAGGACTCTGCAAAGAACATTTTCATCTTGGTTTGGTTAGCAGAAACAAGGTTGCAAATCTTATTAAAAAATAAAATAACATGAACATGTTTTTGCATTTTTATTTAAAAATTACTGCCGTCAAATTTCGAAACTAAAGCAAATTTGTCTCTGCCAGGCTGGTCCTAATTTGCTCATAGGTGTAATTATAAAACAATCAGTGCAACATCTACAACTCTGTGCAAAAGAGAACACTTAAATTGTCCCGCAGATGTAAATAAATAGGTTTCTGCAAAATATGAAACCAGAAGAAACATGCCAACAAAGTTTTAAATTTATAAAACAATTTATGAGCCATCCGTAAGTAATCACTTAGTCATAAAATTGCACACATATAGGAAGATGATTATTTGATTGTGTTTTTCTTGTTCTCTAGTAATTGATACTTTTTTGACGTATTTAGATGACTAGTGGTGTAGAAATAATAACCGCACCGTATCCGGAAATTTATTCTATTTAAACTGTCACTCTTTTCATATCCGAGTTAAATAATGGATTGCAGGCATCAAAGTGAAGAGAGTTAGTCATAATTATTTTAATTTCGTGAACTGTGTCAGCTGTTGAAAGAAAGCTGAAAGATCCTTGCATCAAACACACTTCCAAATAATTAAAATATCCCCTCTTTTTTAACTCAACAAGGTATTGATGAAAATTAAAGATTAAGTATAAACAGTTTACTTGTATATAATAAAACGATCAAGTAAAAATGTATTAGAGACGTTATGACAAGTAAATTACGCGTTTCAAAAGGAGAAGAAAAACCATTTATAGTAAAAAAAAATCATGAAAATTAAAATAAAAAAGGAGTTATTTCGGACAAACTTTTATAAAGTACTCAGCAATGTAAATGCTTTGTTTAATTTTTAAACGAGTTTTGTAATTTAAAGCAAAGAAAAACGGCATTAAAGACAAATAAATATTAAGTATCTGAATTTTTTTTGCCCCATCTGCATACAAAGCTTGCAGCGTGTCACTATGCTTTTTATGAGATGATCAATCATCGCAGAGTCGAGTAATTGCCATTCCTCCTGTAGAGCAGTTTCCAGCTCTGTGAGAGTGGCTGGGGGTGGGACACGTCTACACACAGCACGGTCAAGGGCATCCCAAAGGTTTTCAATCGGATTAAGGTCAGGCAAGAACGCCGGCCAGTCCATACGAGCGATTTCCTTCCCCTCCAGGTAGTCGTTGACTAGGGCCGCTCTATGTTGACGTGCATTATCATCCATTAAAACGAAAGCAGGACCCACTGCGGCTGCGTACAATCTTACAGTGGGGTCTAAGACTTCATCCCGATACCATATAGCCGTCACAGATCCCTGTCTGTAGATGTGCAGGTCGGTGCGATATCCCAACGAAATCCCTGCCCAGACCATGACACTTCCAGCTCGAAATGCGTGATATTCGACAATGTTCTGGGGCTGATTGGGTATTCCTTGCTCTCTCCAGACCCTTGCACGCTTGTCATCGGGTTGCAGCGCAAATCTCGACTCCTCGGTAAACATAACGTTGCCCCAATCAGACACAATCCAACTCACATGTTGGCGGTACCACTTTAATCGTACCCCTCTGGATTAGACGGAGAGCGGAACACAAACCCGTGGTACCCGGGCATACAGGCCATTCATGTGTAGTCTTCGGCATACAGTAGTGGAAGATATTGTCTTACCAATGGCCGCTGCAAACATAGATGTCACGCGGGTGAAAGTCGCTCTTCGGTTCCGCTGGGCTACAACAGCAATATAAAGATCTTCCGAAGAGTTAATAACCCTTGGGAGACCTGTCACAGGTCTTCGGATAACTGTTTGGCTCGTTAGGAATTGTTTCTATAATCGTGAAGTGACGGAATGATGACCACCAAAAAAAGGGCAACGTCTGTGATTGATTGCTTCAATACGTCCGACATCGGGCCACCGCTCAGAATCTTCCATTCGTCGTCTGGAAGCCTTTGCACGTCTGCAGCAAACACGTCTGTGTTGAAAACAAATCGTGGGAAAGTTCTGAACACGTTTTATCAGAACTTAATGTAACTCCTGTAACCCGTCACTATGCTTCCTTCTTAAAAGAATGCATCTTTTGCATATTTCTCGACACGAAGCACTGATTGACTGTTACTTAACTTATTTGCATACTTCCAGCTACCTCTGTAGCGATTAGTAGCCTCTCTACTTCAGATTGACTTTCGGAAATTTACATTTTCCTCTCCGTGCTTAACTTTTGGCAGTGAGTGTATATATATATATATATATATATATATATATATATATATATATATATATATATATATATATATATATATAGCATTGTATTGCTCTTCCAAACGAAACAAGTTCACCGACTTTTTTTTTTCCTTTTTTTTTTTTTGTCTAATGTAAAAAATGATTACCACACATGGGCCTTTATCTTACAAAATCTTTTTGTAACTTTTATCTTACAAAAATTGTGCTAGAAATATTTATTACAAATAAGTTTAAATTTTAGCATTAAAAAACCTAGCCAAATGCACCTAACCAGAAAATTACTCGATTTTTACAAGCTAATTCAAATTGATTTTAGTTTAAATTACTGATCCCTTTTGAAGATTGTTCTATAATTCATAAAATTAACATAGCTCAGGCGCCAAAATCATCTAATGACGTTTCATAGTAGTTTTGTCTAGTACGGTAGTATCTGTAATGTGCGAGCAATGAACTATGAAAGTAACAATTACTATCAGTACGTAAATGTTACACTGTAAGGAGTTTAACGTTGCACAAAACCAAAAATAGTAATAAAGTGAGGACAGGACAGTGAAATATCACATTTGGTTTTGGTGCAGGGACGCACCAAATATAATTCTTGGTGTAACCAAGAAACAAGGATAATTCTTAGAAGCACAGCACATAAAGCACGATGAATATTTGTTTAAAATACAATTTTTGGTGAGAAACGTATTGGTCCTTTTTTGCGTTCTTAAACACTAAAATTTGAAAAAAAAAAATATTAATATTTGCTGTGCTTTAACTTTCTAATAAGTCTGTGTAAAAGAAATGGAAAATTAAACATATGAAGTCGTGAACAAAATAGCAAATCAAAATTTAATTACAACTGTCCCATTTCTATGAACGTCTTTGAATTATATTGAACAAAATAAGATTTCATATTCAATGAAACACTTAATTTTATCCTAAAAAATAAGCTATATTAAAATGAAAAATTGTATATTCATTAAACTTTCAATAACTTCCTTTGCTATATTTGAAGTTAAAAATCAAAGTAAATAAAGCACAAATAAGGTAGAAAGTACAGCAAATACTGTAAGAGAACTGAGCGCTCATTTCGCTTACAGCTTTCATGTTGTTTGCACTGAGTCAGTTTACTTGTCATGTTCTTGCTCTGAGGAAGGGGCTCCATTGTAGCCTTGAAATAGCTATTTGCTGTACTTTCTACCTTATTTGTGTTTTATTTGCGGTGATTTTTAACTTCAAATATAGTTCAGCACAAAGCTTGTTTGATAATTTTGTATTTAACTTCCTTTGCATTGAAATTACAATAGAAAGAAGTTTTACACTTCATAAATTTAAATTAATAATGGCATGTGGTATAGTTTCAATAACCGAGGAAAGATAATCGCATCAGAGCAAAAGTAAGCAACTCTGCAGCAGTTAAAACACAGAAGAGTTGCTTTTAAATGTCATACTGTTGCTCTCCGAGGTGACTTTATTTTAAACAGTAAAACAACAAAGCAAAATTGAAGAAGAACGTATCTTCTTTACAAATTTTTCAAAAATATTACACATATTTATTCTGGGATTCGCTAGGAACCTCTTTTTACGACAAAAGAGAAGGGAGCAACTGGATGAAAATTATCGACTAAGACTTTTGGCCTATTATTTTTGCGCAGAAGTTCACTTCTTTCAATTAAAAAAATGGTTTTACAGCTTCTAAACGTATCTGCATTTCATTTAATCGTGCAACGTCACTAACCCACAAGATTAAGTGTTTAATGTATTTAAAAAACATATTTTAGTTCTTAACGCTTTGGTGTTCAATTACTCTAACTATTTCTTAAAAAGGGGAAACGGAAATCCATAGAAAGAACAAATAATTTGGCCAGCTACTGTTTTCATGTTGTTTAAATCATTAAATAGATAAGTTTTGGTCAAGTATTAACAAAAATGTGAGGAGCTGTTTAAGGTACTAAGTATATGCGGGAGTGCGTAAATAATGTACTTGAAAAATAATTATAAAACAGAAAACAATCTGTAAAATTCAAAAGCTCCGAGAAAAATATTTAAAAAAGTCCAAAGATGACACTTAATTAATAAGTAAAATGCAAGGTATGGCAATAAACTAACGTGACTGGTCTCAAATCTTAGCTTTATTGAAAACATATACAAATAGCTTTTAGTCCCCATCAAACTACTTCCCCTCCCTATTAATGTAGGCAACAACTTAAAGTTTCTTTTTGACAAATTTGAATTTTTACAATTAAGGGTGTAGGTTTAAAACCATTTATTTTTCATTTTTTAAGAAACTATCTTTCCTCTTTTCTGTAATCTTTAATTGTGAGAGCTTTGTATTTCTAAAAGTTAGGGGCCAAACTTCAGACTTTTTATTCAAACTAAATATCATATGAAAAAAATACTAGTGATTTCCACACATAGAGTATATGCCAAAATAAATAGAGGAATTTTTTACAAATAATAGTAATAAATAAAGAGGATACCAAAGCAAAAAAAGACACTCAGTAAGATAAGAAAAAACCTTATAATACGCAAAAAATATGGTAGGAGGGGAGTAAGAAATGAAAATATTTTTTGAATGAAAAAAATCAGTAAATAATCAAAATTTAAAAATAACCATACATTTTGAAAAGATTTGTGGTCACCAAAGTTTTTCCAAGCTCTCTCCTATTGAAACATGTGTTCAATATTAGTTTCTTGCAAATCAAAACAATTGAAGTAAATAACTGCTAAGAAGAGGAGATACTGTTTTTTTTTTTTTAATCTTTGCGTTACTAAAAACTTAGATAGTAATTTTCATAACATAAAACAATTAAAAATAAGTTTAAAATATGCTTTCACAATTTATTTCATTATAAATGCAACCGTCCAATTCATCCCTCTTTCATGTTCTTCCTGACTCTCCTATTGAAATATGCTTTCATTCTTAGTTCCTTGAAAATTGAAACGCTTGAAATTCCATGATTGCTAAAGAGGGGAGAATTTTTTGTTCAAATCTTTGCATCGCGATATATGTGAATTGAAACATTAATAGCATAAATAATTAAAAATTAATACAAATTCATAATTTTAAAACTTTTTTGAATCACTAATTTTTTTAGCTTTTTAAAAAGCAGTTTTATCTATGTATATACTGACACAAAACTGGTTTACATCATTCAAAACTAATAAACCAAATTAATCAATACGTTTGCTTTGCAAAAATAACGGTTAATATAATTTATTCCCCACACATTTTACGAAATTGTTTTTAAAGGATTTATTTTCTTTCGCTGAGTCCAATGCTAAATTACATTGTAATTGGTATTTTAAAAATGAATACAGTGCACAAAAAAAAACAAAGCCGCCATATTCAGTCCTTAGTTTAAATACTCCTTCTTGTTAAAGGTTGGTTGAGATTTATATTTTCTTTTTTTTTTTTTTTTATGTGCATGCAAATTCAAACCCTTAGATAAAATGTTAAGGTTTTTACGTAAACAAAGTCTCATAAACAATAACTAATCAGAAAGATGACAGTTACGCATGGTTTTTATTTTACAATTCGACGCTCTGTTGCCCTCAAACCTTACTTATCACACTATTCATTTTTACAATGACAGGTTACATTCACAAGTTAAATCGACAGGTACGAGTCAAGAGCGTGACTATTATGATAAAATGTTTCACTTTTCATCTACAAGAAATGTTAATCAGCTTAAAATTTGAAGCATATTAAATTGAAACTTAATCATTCTGCATCACACTAATACTTCAACAAAGCCCGCGGCGAGCTATGATTATGGGGAAATCTAATCACATCTTCTTCCCTGTTATCAATATTCATGTCAATCAAATTTAGTAATTTAGTAATTGAGACTTGCTTTAATATTTGCTTAAGTAGAGTACATAAAATTAATGAGAAATTGTTCATTCTACTTATGTTCATATGCTTTGAAAATTTGCCTAAGCACTTTTTATGATAATATAATTATGTACTAAAATGAATAATGTCCGCTTGGAGAATAAATTTTCTACACCAAAAGTATTGGGACACTTTCAAAAATTCACATGTTTAAGGATTTTTTGAGAAATAAGAGATCAATTGTTCTGTAATTTTTTCACATAAAATATAGGCTACAGTTGACATTTCCTAGTTAAAAATTAAACCACCTATGTGTTTTGTGGACGAAAAGAAAGAGAGACAAAGATAACATTTCCTTCAAAAATGCGAATTTTATTGGGTTGGGCTTATTACGTAAAGAGTTTTCCGTCAAAACTCAGCAAATTTTCAGAAAACTTGACAGATACGAGTAAAACATATTTAAAATTGAAACAAAAATATGGAACATTTGATGAAATATAAACGCTTAAAACAATTTCTCACAGCGCATGCACGAAATATAGCAGTTCATATCCTTCATAGTTGAAAACACAAGTACATGTAGTATCTCATAAAAAAGCTCCAGTTGGATATCTGAAAAATGTAGAAATACATCAACAATCTAATAAGCCAAATTTGACATATTCCCGGATAGGCGAGGAATCTTTTAGACAACGTTCGCAAATTAGCAACACTTGTTTTCAATTCTCTAGCATTGTTAAGGAGTGGTTCACGGTAGAATTTGCGAACGACCCCTAATGAATCATAAAGATGCAGTTCATTAGATTGCTGATACCTTTCGACATACTGGAATGTTTTTATTAGTTACCGCGTCTATATTTGTACGACGTTTTTGAAGTTATAAACGGCTGTCTTTTGCGCATAAGCAGTGAAAATGTAATTGCTTTAAATGTTTATATTTAAATAAATTTTCAATATTTTAGTTTAATTTTGTGTAATATTTCTCTTATATGATGTCATCTTTTCAGAAGGTTTGGTAAGGTTTGTCGGAAAACTCAGCTTGTTATAAGCTAGAACCGGAAAATAAAACTAACAGTTTTGAAAGAAATGCTTACATCTTTGAGAATATAAGTGCTATTTTCACGGAAACATAAAATTCTCGGGGTTGTATATAGCTTGTAAAAAAATGTATGAAACTTACAATTTATTCCCAGCTATTTAAGATAAAGAATGAGGAAAAGACGTTTTTGTCCCCCCCCCCTCCCTCTTTTGGTCCTCTGCGTTGGGTGCATGGGTAATTTAAATTTTATTGAGAAGTAATCAGCTGAAGCTTACATTTCGTACGACAAAAGTTACTGAAAATTTGGTCTCTTTTTTAATTTCGGAAATTTGTAAAAATGCGAATTTTTGAAAGTGTCCAAGTACTTTTGGTGATATATTCGAAAAAAAAAAAAATGATAAAATGAGGTACATAATAGGCAATTAGCAAGGCTTTTGTTAATAGTCAAATGCATTACAAAATATCCTTTTCTCGCCAACCGTAATTTTCTTAGAAAAAGTTAAATAATCCGTATTGATTACAGTTATATACATATGATTACATACTGTATGCGAGTACTCATAAATACACTCAACTGTGTGCTATTTAAAATATAAATACGTAAAATATTTTCTGCTTTAATAGTTCCAAATATTCGGTTTATAATACAGAGTATTTTCTTAGCATGATAAGTTCAGTCCGCATAGTTAGCATAGCTACAGCATACGTATATATTCATACATATTATACATCTGAGAGCAAATAACGTTCGAAACAGAACAATGCAAAGGCTGCGAAGAATGAAAATTTATGTTTACGCTCGAACAAGTCTACGTAAAAAAAGGACCAGTCTTCGTATTTTTCACGGCTCGTTTACTATTAGTATGCCATAATCTGAAGAAAACAAGATGCGGATTGATAAAAAACTTTAACGCCGGTGCACCTGATTTGTTTCACGCCTCTAAAAACGTTGTTTTCTTTGCAAATACCCAATGTGTACTAGGTAATTTTGAAGGGTAAAGTTTTATTTCAACTCAAGAAGAGTTAGGGGATGAAGAAATACCTATGTGTTGAAAAGTAAGACAGAAGTACTCATATTTTATTCAATTCCCAATATTGTGCAAGTTCATGTGAAAACCTTATAGACAGCTTGGTTAAAGCCGAAGTACAATGACTTGAACAATAAAAAATGGTGTGTGTGTGTTACTTTTTTATTTATTTTTTACTGGTTTCAATTTTCCCTACTATGTTAAACCATCGGCCTTATTTAAAAATACGAAATTAAACAGTTATTTCTTTCAAACGTCCATTTTTAATTGATTCGCTACTTAAACTGCGTATAAAAACTGGCATAGGGTTATATATAACGTAATTTATGAACGGTTTCAAAATACGATCACGTCGCGTATTTAACCACATTTCCTAAATAATTGCAATGCATTAAAATTTATGTTTTATTTTTTGTCCAGAAGCATTAATTTCAACTTTGTTAAATAACAATTCTTATTTTTTTAATCTGACTGAAATTTAATTGTTAACAAGACTTGTAAACTAATTTTTTTATTACTTACAAGCTTTGTAGATTTTGATAGTTCATGATTTTAAAAGATGAAAAAAAAAGGAAATAATGTCCGACAGAAGAAAGGATTGAAAAAGTTACATTTTTAACTCCGTTATAGTATGTGTGTACTACTTGCTTAAAATTCATGCCGCACCCTAACTTGTACGTCATACGTATTAAAAAATGTCAATAGTGTATGCGGGTACTAACCAGTTAGGAAATTATATAAAATCCTGTATTTATTAGATTATATTTTGTAAAAAATATTTAATATCTACGATTTAGGTTTTACCAAATTAAAAAAAAACGTTTTAGCCGTTGATTTGTTAAACTATCAGCAATGCTTTACTTATTTATAAATTACTCTCCTTTCTGCGTATAGATCGAATTACAGCAAAAATAAACTTGAAATGGGAGAATTTTAATTATTTAAAAGTTTCCTCAACATATTGCATCGAAAGGTCTTTCTTTTCTTTGAAAACCCACTAATGAATAACGCATTAAAAATAAATACGATTCGTTAAAAAAGACATCATTTCAATTTTCTTGTTAACGATTTTTTATTTCTATTTTCTGAAATTGTAAGGCTATGCCCACCTTCAAAAGTACTTTATTTAAAACAATTACGGGATTATACTTTTAAGACATATACCTGGAAAAAATAAATCATTCAATGTTTTAATCTTTAGACAAAAAACAGTTTTATGTTAATATGTGAGCAACTAGAATTAAGAAGCAATACTTTTTAAAAATGCAAATGAATTTGGAACAAAAGACATCGAATTTCCGACGAAAAATAACATGAACGCTCCTTTAAAAAAACATCCCCATTTCAAGTTGCTTAAGTTTTTGCAAAAAAACTTACTACCGAATTCTACGAACTAACTTTAACTATGTGCTTTAATAAATTAAAAGTTTATTTTTTCTCTAACCATAACTATTGATTTTAGGATCAAATTGAGTTTGAAAAGCAATTGTGAAAAAAACGGATGGTTTTTTTTAGTCCAAGAACAAAAATTGTTACACTTTTAAGTAAACGTTCGATGTATTATTGTCCTATATAGGATGATTAAACCCAATTAAAATTATTTCTATCGACAAGTTTATTACTTCATAATTCTTCGTCAGATTTTTTTTAATGCAAACATTCACAGTCTTGAAGAATTTTATTGTAATTCAGAGATATATCTGCACATGTCATAATTTAAGTAGAGCTCTGCACCTGTCATTATAGTTCAGATGGAGAGAGTTCTGCCCCTTTTATGAAAATCAGAGAGAGTTTTTCACATGTCATAATTTAAGTAGAGTTCTGCACCTGTCATTATGCTTTAGAGTGAGAGAGTTCTGCACCTTATATGAAAATCAGACAGATTTTTTCACCTTGCCGTAAAATTTATAGAGATTTATGCACCTTTTACTGTGATTTAGAGAGCTTTATGCACATTTTACTGAAATTTAGAAAAAAATCTTGACATATGTCTTTTCAAGTTAAGTCTGCACTTAATGTAAGGTACTTTTTGCAGTCGAATAAAAATATTTTCAAGCAGTAATAGTAATAAAACTATCAGTTATATTAAATTAAAAAAGAGTAAACGTGATCGCACATATCCAGTCATTTTCCCACATATTAAGACACCTCAAGGGGAAACGGGTGATACTAACAAAAACATATTACAGTATTTACATGATTTTACTTTCTATTATATAAAGTATGTACAATCATTATGCATGCGAAAACTGTATGGCTGTCTCACCCATGGCTACGATTTCGTTGCACCGCACTCACTAAATCACGATGCTTTGAGCATTTTCCTGGGAGTAAGACCTCCTTAATCGCATTTTAATAAAATTGTATTTAACCCATTAATGCCTGACCTTTTTTTATTTCAAAGATATTTTGTATACTTGTTACAAACAGTGTTTAATGGACAGGAAAAATAATAAAAAAATATTACGTGAAAAATAATTTTTTTATTAAGGAAAGAAAAATCGTCCTTTAAAAGTTACGATAGACCCCAGAGGGCACATACTTCTTTTACTGAAATTTTTTTCTGCCTACGATATAATATTTAAAAAGACATTTTATAAGAAGAAATAAAATCAGTAATTAGCATAAACTGGGAAGCTGGGAATAACTTTGAAAACTTAGCTTTTTTTTCTTGACATTGTGAACGATGTCATTTTTGATAAATGTCATATTAAAACTGCTACAGAACACACTTTACAATTTTTATGTGCTGCAAGCCGTTAATAACGAATTGAAACAATACCAAGGTACTAATTGAATAATATTATTTGGTTGAAATGTTCATTTTGGGGAAATTCAGACCCTTTTTTGGACCGTCCCTAAAAAGGGACGCTAGACATTAATGGGTTAATACCACATTTTCCCTCTACTGCATAAAACAAACCGTTGTTTATACAGTGTAATACTGGCAGCAGAGATTCCAATTTAAAACTGTAAAATGCACTGTAATAAACAGCAAAATTAGCAATTTTGAAGTTTATTACGGTGCATTTTAGTTTTAACTGGAACCTTGGTTGTCAGTATTATACTGTAAAAACAACAGTTTATTTTTTGCAGTGTACCTTAGTGGACTCATTTGGGGTAAATGTTGACACAATTTCAATATTTCAACTTCAGATCCTCCCCTTTTATATTGCGTGAGACATACACTGTAAAAAATAAACTGTTTTTACGGTACAATACTTGAACTTCGGCGGTCAGTATTATACAGTAAAAGGAACATTTTTTTTTCTGTAGTGTAGCATTTTTGCTATGTGCCAAAGGCTCTCTGAGAGTAGCTGGGTAAGTAAAATTTAGTTTTATGACTTTTTATTCGCGAATTAAAATTGATACTTCCTTTTACCCCAGAGACTAGGTGATAAATGGAAACACCCCATTAATTTTCTTAGGAAGTGGATACAAATAGATAATCGCACCATACACAATCAGTTTAGAGGCATAAGACACCGACAATTCTCAATTTTCAGCCCATAGGTCGCGTGCAACCCACTGAATTTTGCAAATGCAGTATGGTATTATTTAAAAACGCAAATTATGCAGAAAAACAAAACATGCTTTCAATTTATGTAAAATACACACAAAAAAGTCAACCACATCAGTTTAATCTTTCGAAAAATAGGAAGGACGACATATTTACTAGTTTAGATTTGTACCCCAGAGTACAACATCCACGGAGTCAATGAAAACACTTCAGTTACACACCAAAAACAGCAGAGATGAACTTCATATCTAAATGTTTTAGTAACATTCTATGTGACGAATGAAACTAATTTAAACCAACTACTTCGCATACGTCGATCTGATGGAGAGGAAATGTAAGATCACTTAACCTTAAAGAACAACTTTTTCACAGTGTCATTTTAAACAATGATGTCGCCTACACATCAGTTTGAAAAAAACACGAAACACTTAGTCTTAATAAACTAGAACATTAGTTTCAAAAATTCCCGCGCAACTGTGGTAATAGATTTTGCTTTCATCTACCCCAGCTGGCCCAACACTGTAAAAAAATGAATGTTGTTTTAACAGTATAACACAGCTAGTTTTGTAGTAATAAACTAAAAGTTTCTTATTTTACAGTAATAAACTGTAAAATTGCTTACTTTACAGTACTGAACTGTTATTTCACTTTTTAACTAGAGCCTCTGCTGCCAGTATGTTACTGTTGTTTTTTACAGTATAATACAGCTAAATGCTACGGCAATAAACTGAAATTTTTAACCTTACAGTAAGAAACTGTAAAATTACTAGTTTTACAGTTTATTACCGTGCACTTTACAGCTTTTAATTGGAACCTCGGCTGCCGGTATTGTACTGTAAAAACAACAGTGTTTTAGATGACATGAATGAAAAGTTAATAAAATGCACCTCTTTTAACCCATTTCATCTGAGAAATAAATTCAGTAGCAGTCTTTTAATGTTTCTGCTTAAGAAAATAACAGACGTATTTAACGGCATTAAACATATTATGATCAAGTAAAATGTGTAGAGTACAAGTAGTTAATCCTCCTTCGCTGAAAAAAGTAACAGTGTAAGCTTTTCAAACCTCTAATTAACTTGCACGGCGGTGGCTTGTCCGTGCTTTTAAAAATACGAGAACACATATTATTCATTAAAACGAGCTTTAAGATCACTTCAAAGTAAAAATAATTATTTTTACTCGCGGATTTAGAAAAAGAATCAAAGCGTAATCACTTTTGGGATGCTAACTACGCTGTTGTTGGATAACGTTTTATTACAACATAAGATGAGTTACGAAGCATTATTTGCTTGTTTTTGAAAAGTTTTCTTTTTATTGAAACGCTCACACAACAAGTCGAACATCAAGGCCGATGGTCAGTAATCCAGTGTTCTTATTTTTTAACTTAAAGTATTTGTGTTTACTTCGAACTTTTGAAAAACCCTTTCATTGGAAAAACTTTTACTGCAAGTTCAAATGAATGCAAACATCATTTTCTTTATTGTTTAAACAGAGTTTAAAATACAACGTTCACATCCATAATTTCGTCTTACCTCACTGGTATTGTCTATTATTTGATTATTATTAACATTAAGCTAAAAATATACCATCAAGTCAAACGTATATTGACATACATGACTTTTTCGCTAGTTCAAGTTAATTCTCATCAAAATAATTTGTTTCTTTTAATGTTTCCTTCTGATAAACATGCGTGCCACACCAATCTTTTTATTATTTAGAAATTAAATACTTAAATACTTATTGAAACTGCGTACATTTTTCAAAACAACCAGATAATATATGCTAAAACAGAACAAAAAGTAATAAAATTTTGCCATAAATTAGATTTTTATACCATTAACTGCAATGGAAAAACAAAAAGCTGTATGAATGGACCAGGCAGATAGGTTTGCTTTCTTTTTTTTTGCGCCTGTATCTGTAGCCATTACATAATGGTCATTATCTAATAAAATTCCCCAAAACGTTCTTCAAAACAACTCTAAAGTATTGTACATCTATATTACAGAACTATGTAACTGTTATTTGTTTCTGTTGTTCTTCGGCAAATGATAAACGTTCCTTCCCTCAGTGCGTTTATACGTTATGTAGTACTTTAAGTTTATTAAGATGTTTGTAATATGGAGGTTTGTAAGATGGAAAAATCGAATATGTAAATGCAAGATTAGAATTTCAATGCATATGTTTATAAGTGTAGCAATGACTACCTTTAAAAAGAAACAATGGGACGCATACACTGTAAAAACTAATGTTGTTTTTACAGTATAGTACAACTAAGTTTATAGTTATAAACTAGAAAAATTGCTAATTTTAGAGTAGTAAACTGTAAAATTGCTACTTTACAGTAATAAACTGTAAAATTGTTAGTTTTAGTTTTTTGCTGAGCTTTTAGTTCTAAACTGAAACCTCTGCTTGCAGCATTATACTGTAAAACAACATGATTTCTTTTAACAGTACACCAATACAGTTAGTTAAGTTCTCATATGTAATAAAAAATTCCAACGTATAAAAAATATCAGGAAAAATAAAACATGACAAGACTATATAAATATTCTAACACGCTTTCAAAAAACTAATACAAAGCTTTTGACTTTTAAAAAAAATATAACACTTTAAAACAATTACCAATAGAATTTGGTTTGTTCTATTTTAACTTGAATGAAAATATATCGTTATTTTGGGACCACAGATAAAATAAACGTCGCAAAAATAATGATCTTATAATCTAAGTCCCTCAAGTGGTATTAGGGGGTATTGAAAATGAGGCCGACCAGTAAATTGTTCACAAAAACAAGCCTTTTTTTTTTTAATTGTATTATTATTTTTTCACTTTAAATTCATGTTTTGCTGGTTATCAGACTTTAATTATTTAGAAGTTGTGAACGCAAAATCGAACGTACTATGCGAATTAGGGATGCACCGATAAGCAAATTGACCGATTACCGATTAATCGGCTGAGCCGATTAATGATAAGGATAATTGTTTTTCTACTACCAATTTTACCATCGCTGTTTTTTTATCTCTTATACAATTCCAAGTTTAGAAATAGTAAGTAATTTATTTCTGGGAGAAGATTTTTTTTCCATTTTCCTAGTTTTCACAAAATAATGTCAATATTTTATCAAATTTCTTAGAACCAATTTTCATATTAGTGTCAATAATATTATCAACACATTGTTAGTTATTTGTAAGAAAAAAGCACTCGAAAACTTTAAATTTAATTTTTAACTTTTATTGTCAGTTATGTTAATCGGAAATAAAAATTTATATAAAAAAAAGGAGGGGTGGGGGAATGTGTGGTGAACACTAATTTAGGAGTACTTTTAATTCATATATTTTAGTAATCAGTAGCAATTTAATTCAATACTTTTATTCTTTGAAAATTAGAGGTTTTCTGAAAGCACTGTGCTAAGGAGAAAACTATCGCCACATGAAAAAAGTTGCATCATTGTCTATGTATATTTATTCAAAGTAGGAGAATTCATTAAAAAAAAACTTTATATCAACTGTGAGGATTATTATTACTGTTAATAAAATTACTCATCATAGTTTCCTAGTGAAATTGTACTTTAAAGAATAATATCTGAAAAATATTTTTCAGCCGATTAATCGGCTCAATTTTGCCGATTGTTAATAATCGGCAAAGTGGCCGATTATGACCGATTAATCGGTACTGCCGATTAATCGGTGCATCCCTAATGCGAATACAAACTAAAACATCTTAAAGCGTTCAGAAGTTTGACAAAAAACTGAGTGCGTGCTCAGTGAATGTTTTTTTTTTTTTTTTGCCTTTCATTTAAATATTGATAATTTTAATGTATTTACAATGAAGAATGCACTTAATAAACGTTTTTAGACATTGTTATACATTATCAATTAAATTCACAGCTAAACTTGAATGACATTTGCAAAGACAACAGTCACGCTTTTAGTGAAAATTAAAAAAAAGTAATAAAATAACTTTTAATTTGAAGCATTTGATATATATCTTTATGAATTTTTAATATGCACTAATAATACGCAAGTGCAAAATCATAAATAGATAAAAAAAGGTAATTGAAACACGCTATTTGTTACTGGACATCACTATGTTTTAATTAAACATCGGGAATACAGATAAAACATCGAAAGATTGTTTAATTTGTACAATTAATTAAGCGTTTGAAAGGTTTGAAGAGTTTTTCAATAGATCAGTCTAAATAATGAATATACTGTCGGCCCTGCATAATCGGGTAACGGATAATCAAATACCCTGCTTATACGAATAAAATATCTCGGAGCCGAATATTTCCCATGCCATAGATAAGCTTTTAAAGATCCCCGTTTAATGGAATACCCCGCTTAATCGAATAGTATTTCTTGGAACCGACAGTATTCGTTTAAGCGGGGCCGACAGTATATATATATATATATTTTTTATTAAAATATTAAAAACCGAATAAATCTTCCGCATTTTATTTAAAGTTTGTTTTTATACATAATACACAAGTCACACTTTTGTTCAAGATTGTCGGGGGGGGGGGGTGCCTTGGTTAAAGTTTATGAAATGAACTTTAATATTTATTCAAGTTGAACTGATTTAAGTGTACAATAATGATATTTCATCTTCTGTGCTGTTGAGAACAAATTAAAAACAGTAACAAAATATTTCTATATAAATTTTATACACCAAAACATCATTAAAAACTCTCAAATAGCTATTAAAATAGCAAAGAACCCGTTTTTCAATGTAGAAATAAAATAGTAGAAAATGCAACCAACCACAGCAACTAGATGAAACAATTAACCGTTTAAATGATTAAGAAATTAATAACAAAGAAATCAAAGGGAAAAATTCTAAGAGGATGGAATTAGAAGAACCAATAGGAACGCACAACATGTTAAGAAAATAAAGTTTCCCTTTAATATGCGGCAAAACAAGATTAAAGGCAAGACTCATTCTAATAGGACGGTAAAAACAATGAAAGGATCTCATTGGCGATAAGAGAAAGCCAATCTGATTGAAATAAAAATAGAGCTTTAATAAGGTTTTTTTTTTTTTTTTTTTTTTTGCATGCCTAATCGCTATTTCCAAGCCATTTGTTTATCATAACTTATTTTACATGCATTTTGTGTGTGTATGTTTCGATATTTACAGCAATTAATTATTTTTCCATTTCCTACACTGCAAAAAATGAACCATTGTTTTTACAGTATAATACTGGCAGCCGATGTTCCAATTTAAAACTGTAAATTGCACGGTAATAAATTAAAACTAGCAATTTTACAGTTTATTACTGTAAAGTTGGTAATTTTATTGTTAATTGCCGTAACATTTAGCTGTATTTTACTGTAAAAACAACAGTTTAATACTGGAAGAAGAGGTTCCAGTTTAAAACATTAAAACGCACGGTAATAAACTTTCAACTTAGCAATTCTATAGTTTATCACTGTAAAATTAGCAATTTTACAGTTTAGTACTGTAAAAGTTGCAATCTTACAGTTTAGTACTGTAAAAGCTGCAATCTTACAGTTTATTTCTGTAAAATTAGCAATTTTAACTGCTTATTACTATAAAATTAGCTGTATTATACTGTAAAAACAACATTCATTTTTACAGTATAGGAACATAAATTCTTCAATATTTATGTATATCCATTCAATTTAACTTTTTATTAATATATGAAACCGCTTTTTTTTTTGTTCACATTGCTATTTCATGGAATGAAAATGTTACAATGAAAATGACTTAGTACGCAGTCTTCATGTATGTCAAAGCTCATGGCTTCTGTATAAAAAAAAAATAAAAAAAACTACAAAATAAAATTTAAAAAAAAACACTATTTGAAGTACTTTATTTGTACTTTCCTTGTTCTGGAACTTTGATATTTGATTGTATAGCTTTACAGAATTGTTCTAACTTTGCAAGATATGTCTATTTTAAATATAAAAAAAGGCTACAGATAACAACGTTTTTTTTCCATTACAAGTAATGCAGAAAACGAAAATAGAAGTCGTTCAATATTTTTACCTCATCTTAAACCGATTGACAGAATATAGTAAATAGGATAAAAGAAAGAAATAAGGTGAGAACTTCCAAAATATTGAATTCTGAATTAAATAAACAGTCAGATGTGGAAACATGTGGGCACAAAAAATTAGCTCAAGCAATGGCGGATTTACCATTTCGCAATAGCGAGGTTCACCAATGATAAAAGGGCTTCAAATGAAAATCGTAAAGGCTAATGAAAAATACTTTACGTAATTCTTTTCATCACTAAGTGCCCCCAAACCTGTAAATTCCCATCTGGTCTCAAGCAATGTTGTTTCAAAAACGCGGGAACCATGATATTACGATTTTGGCGCCACATGCAGCAAGGAGATGAATTTGACACATTTTGGCATTCCCTCCCTCTGCGTTTGTCAGAAATTTTAAAACTCAAGGTTCATAACAATATTTTTTCAAATTTTCAAGATTTTCAAGCACTTGAAAATGAAATTTATCTATTTATTTTTTAAAGTATTTTAAATTATTTTAGGATCAAAACATGCACTTTTTCGGCAGTTGGTCACTTGAATAGCATTGGTTAAAGCATTCTTTTTGAAAAAATCGCTTCAAAAAAAAAAAAAAGAGACTTACAACCTTTTACAAATATTACAAGTCTTCATCTTAAAATTTGCTTTACTGCATAAAAAAACAGTACGGAAAAAGTTTTTTTCTAATTTTTATGAAGTCAAATATGTATTTATTATTGTAAAATAATGAAAATTCTAGCTACTATTTTTATGCGGTTAATTTTTTCAGATGAAAAGAATATTTTAATTACCTTTATTTTTGCTTGCAAGTATTGTGCTGCATTTTAATGTTCCTGTATTTATTATTTATTAGTTTTTATTTTAACTAATAATTACACATTTTTGAAACTTTGTGGAAGCATGCTTACTGAAACGTTTTCTTTACTTTATTTTTATTTTCAGTTTGCGGAATTAATAATAATATAACAATGCAGGATGCTCCGAGAAAATTACTAACAAACACATTTTTTTCTTAAATTGTATAATTACATTTTTACTTAATATCAATATTAATAAGCCAACATACTACGCTGAATAGTGCATATCATACTACAATACTTCCATGAACAAGGAAGCGATAAATGTATTAAAAACTAATGATTTTGGATGGATTTTTTTTTTATTTTTTGTTACATAAAGTTTCACAATTCAAACTTAAAGCTTTTTCTACCTCTCTCTCTCTTTCCATGTTTCTTACTTTTTTTTAAGAATGAAGTTAATGTATTACAATTCATAAGAACGCTTATCTTTCGAGACCCGGTCCGTCACAAGTAGCTTTTAGCAGAAAATTCCAACTTTTGTTTTCAACCAATTACTTCTTTTTATTTAATTCTTATGACAAATATTTACTGTTGCTACCAATCGAAAAGAAAAAAATCCTAGTTTGTGTTATTATAGTACAAGATCCGACTTTGGTTTATCTACCCTCATCGAGTTTCCTAATAGGTTATGTGCAAAAATGTAGATTAAGGTATTACAAACACGATGGTATAAAGCTGACTAAGCAAAAGGCATACTATCATAGGGTTGTCTATGGTAGGATCTGCTTCTCATTTTCACAACAACTGCAGAATCTTACAAAATTTAAAGATACCTGCAGAAAAACTGTAGTTTTTCTCACTGACTGTCATTCAAATCGCGACTACTCTATGATTGTATGACTCTTTTTAGATCGAAACAATATGTCATCGTGTTAGTAATATTTTTATCTTCATTTTTATGTAAAACTTATTAAGGAATCGATGAGGGTAGGTAACCTAAGGCAGATCTTAGACTATTAGTATTAAGGTAGAAAGCCAACTGACAAAGGTGCTATAAATGTCGAAATTCGATGCACTGATCCATTTAAGTGGGTTATTGCAGCTTCAATTTCCCACAACTCAAAAAGAAATATATAAGGACCTTTATGCTTAAATAACAAAATCAAATTAAACAACGTAATAATCAGGAACAGTGAAGATGTGTTTCGGCGTTATAAGGATCGACTTTTTTTTAATGTGAAATGTTGAGCTCATGGATGAAAAAACTAAATTTACAGTTGAAGTAAGTACAGTTGAAATAAAAAATTACAGACATATTTTCATGCAGCATAACATTCCTTTTACACCAGTAGTTGACCGTAAAGATTTTACCACGTTCCTTCAAGTTTTAGAATTAAAAGTATATTTAATTTTTAATGAAAAAATCAAATTGTGTGCACGTTTTGTAAATTATGCTTATTATTCGTTTTTATCGACGACCAAGAAACCAGGCAGAGCTCTAATAAAGGATGTTTTAACCAGTGTTGACATATCTTAAAATGTTTAACCTTAATTAAGGATTGACTGAAGGCGTGCAGTTGAATCATTTTAAAAACCAGTCAGTTTTAAGGGGAAAAAAAGCGTAGTGTAAATATATATATATATATATATATATATATATATATATATATATATATATATATATATATATATATATATATATATATACACAAAAGTAATTTTTTTAGAGCGTACTTTTTTTTAAATTGTTCAAGAAAAGAATTTTCCTTTTTTAATTTATGATCTGAATATTTTGAGATTTTTTAACGCAGGTATTGTGTATTCTGTTGAGTCATTAAATACTACTCTTAACAGAACACTAGAGTATAGCAAGTTAAAACGAAAATAAAGGGGAGTTTTTCTCTTATTTCTTTCGCACCAACAAAGAGGGGAAAATCTAACACGGAAAAATATTTGCTATTGCATTTTTAAAATGTGTACAAAGATGCATCAGAATTCTGAACCCTGCTTATGCATTTTAAAATTTCAATACTTTGAGATACAACGTTGATTCCTGTTTCACGTAAATGCAATTTCGTTACATGAAGTTTTCCTCCCGTAATCTTTGCTCTTTATGATCTATGTTTCACGTGATTGCAAATTTTATGCTTTTGCATTTCGAAGTGAGGAATTAAAGAAAATATCGCAGGTACATTTCATGAAAAAGTGCTTTTATTTTCAAACGTTAAGAAAATAACTTCAATACCACTAATAAAATATTTTAAAATTCCGGAGGTTCCTTTACGCAGTTGGATGCTTTTAATAATGTGTTTATTATATTTTTGGCAAACACAACACTTGCATTCCTTCATATTTAATCCCAGTATAATTCATTACATTAAAAACAAGAAGTACTTACGAAATTGCATTCAATAATTTTATAAACTGTACTTACTAATCAGTCTCCAAAAGAGTAATTAATATATATTGTGTAGACAATACATTTACTTGATGCATAGTGCGTTGTATGATGAATTCTTATCAACAATATACATAATTCATCAAATTGAAGCAATTAAATTATGGATTGACTTGATTACAGAATATTTGCTTCGAAGATGTAACAAATAGCAACTATATTTTAAAAACAACTCACCTTCTTTATTGTAAACATATCATATATTTCGACTTCCATCTTGAGTTAGTCCAACCTATAGAAAGAATAGAAATTTATTGTAACAACAATTTGTATTTGATACGTTGAATGTAACATGAATGATTTATTACAGAAGAGCTGAAATTCTGCTGTTAAGTGTAAGACACAAGACATAAAAGGTTGGTAAGTGATTGAAGCTATGACCTCGGAGTAAGAGAGAAAAAAAAAACTAGCAATTTTATCGCAAGTAGAGTAGTACCAACCCAGAACAATAACATAACAGAAAGGTAATCGTATTCCTTTAAATTATCTTCAATAGTTGCTTTAAAATATTAATATTAATGATTTTAATTAATAACAGGACTGTTATGTAATACGTGAAAATCTTTTTTCTGGAATAGTGTAAAAACGAAGTCTGAACACTATTCAATACGATGTATTAGATATTTTTCTGGGTTCATAAAACTTTTATTTTGTGGAGATTCAGTGCTGATATAAACAGCGTACATTAAAACGCGGATTTTTGTGAATGTATGTGTTTGTGGGTATGCGTTCCGTACAAATGCAGTTTAAGTCGGATCTTCACCGAATTGGAGACTGAAGACTAAGGAAATTTTGCATGGGGGGTTGGAAGTGGCATCAAAATTACAGAAATTTCAAATCATTCAAGTCTTAATTTCGGAACCAAAACATTCAATAAAATTGAATTTGGTACCACTGGAAAACGCATAAAAACTACCAGATATTTTAATTTTTACCCTTGTGCGAAACTCCATGGGCTTAAATGAAGTAGAATAATAGTAATGAGCACACTTTTAAGTAGTTGGAACTTTATTTTTTATTTATTTACTTATTTAATTTAATCTGCATTCATCTGTGCGAAGTTGCCATAGTGAAAAAAAGCTCATTAATAGTTTCTATCTTAGTTTTTGTCACATTTCCTAAGTGTTATTTTTTTATTTTAAAAATTCCAGTTTTTCCGGCAACTTATATTTTTCTTTGATTAGTTTTCGCGATTTTATTTATTATTTCCTCAGCCGACGAATGATCGACATGTTTCGACTTTTATTGGAGACTAATTCTTGCTTTTGTCAAGTTGGAACTTTTAGAAAACGACAAAAGTTATTTAAGAATTTTTGATGCTGATGATGATTTCGAGCGACCCATGTGCTCTTATTCAAAAGCTGATTGCTGGGGGCTCTGTTCCTATCCTTTGAGATTTTTGGAGAGACTACTGATGCTATTTTGAAAATTTTCCTTATTATAAAAGGGTTTTGAAGAACTATTTTTCATATGCAGCTAAAGCTGTTTTAGAGGAACGATAGAAGTTCTTTAAAAACACTTACCTTTATTACATTTAGCATTTTTAAAGATTGATGTCCTTATTCTAATAAGAAATTTTAAGGAATGTGTTTCTTTTCCAAGTAAAAATTGGGATCCACTTCCGTTAGTTTAATGAGAATTTTATGAATTAGTCTGTCTTTGCTGTGATGAGGATTTTCAATGGGACCGTTAACATTATTTAAAACTATTATTTTTCTTCTGATAGGTACTTTTAAGGTTTTGTTGTTCTCCCTCAAACGGAAATTACAAGAGACAATTTTCCTCACACAATTTTTGGGACTGATGCAGGATATTTGTGACTCTTGTCGTTATTGTCCTAGTTTTAATGAGTATTTGAAGGACCAGTTGACGCTACTTCGAGAATATTATTCTTAATGATAATATTAACCCTATTTCGGCTTATATATTCGAAAATAATGTTGTACATGTGTCACGAGACCTCTCGGTTTCTTGCTTAGGGATTCAACAATGTAACAGCCGATATGTTTATTTAGATAACCCCCACAGAGCCGGTCATAGCCAGATGAGGATTTTTACTTTGAAAACAAATGCCGACTTTGAGCCGTTTTTTCTTTTAAATTCGAACGGTCATTTTAAAAATCAAGTGGTGGAATCAGACTATTGCCCTTCTTTCAATGCAAACTTTTTGGTAATTTTATTTTAATATTCTGTTAGGAAACTTTAGTACACTGAATTACTCTTTTTTATGTGGGTCTCAAGGTGGAACGTGTGTCCTTTTACATCCCCTTTTTAACCCTCTGACGCAGAATTTTTATCAACGTATTTTTCATACTTTGTTCATTACTCTGTATTAAATTATGGCAAAATAAGGGGAAAATATCATATTTAGCATTTTAATAATTTTCTGGTTATGTAATACAGCACAGAACAGTGGTGTCTCTTCCTGTGTAAAAGGTAAAATATTCATGGGAAATCGGTGTTTCGTTCAGTGGGACACCGGTGTCCCATTTTTGCTTCGTTAAGGGTGGTTCGTGCAACCCTGGGTAACGTAGCTAGTATAATGATATTAAGGAAAATATTTAGGACATTTAATTAAAATTCCTCAAGTTCAAAATTTAGTACCATGATTTGGACAATTCCTCAATGTCGTAAAATTAACCATATATCTATGTACGGATAAATCTATAGTTAAAGGAAAAATTCAGAATTATACGAGGAAGCTGCTTGTAATCCCAAAGTTTCGTAATTCATTCTCTGTTTTATGTCAATAATTCGTAAGAAAACACTAAACACTTTTTAGACAAGGGGGCTCCATTTTTTCAGACTCTAGTCCTCCTTTAAAAAATTAATTGAAGCCCCATGCACCCCAGTTCTTTATATATGGTCAATCCAAGTTAGTAAAATCAAAATTTAAAACTGAAGCTGACTATGGTGGCTAAAATACTGGTTTCAAATTTAGGTAACTGATAGTAGCGGATAAAAGAAAAAAAAAACATCATCACCGTAAGAATTAAGAAAACAATTGTGTGTTCTTTAATTTTTGTCACACGAAAAACATGCTTCAGCTAACAATTTTCAGCAAATATTAAATACCCAAGGGTTTACGGAATCAACAACGAATTGAAGAAATCAGAAACATGTTTTAATTATCTTTCACCGTAAATATCTGGCAACAAGATGTGCATTTCAGAAATTAGTTTAAGTATTATATACCATAATTTCATGAATTTTCAGGAATATATATATATATATATATATATATATATATATATATATATATATATATATATATATATATATATATATATATAATATTTTTTTTTTCGAAAGTATAAATTTTGCTTTTATGTCATGGCTCATAACACAGAGTTTACCGTCTACCTTACCGAATTTTAAGAAAACTTGACATCATACTATGAAATTCGATAACGACTGATTTTTTTCTTCTGAAATATGAACATTGAAAGCATTCAATTTATCACTACCCAAGCGTAAAAGATGACAGTTAATAGCTTCCAAACTTTCATAGCCAAATAGATTTATTAATTTATAAGCAAAGCCAGTTGCATATCAGAAAAACTTCGGTGACCAAAAATGCGAATTGCAACTGATCTCGGTTAGTTAGTTATTAAGAATAGTTAGGAATAGTTCACCAATTCACAGCACTCGCCTATAATCTTTCATTGTTATACGTGATGAAAACATTTATTACCTTTCGGTTACACAGAAATTGCGCATCGTAAATAAACTGATTTTTCGAATTCACAGCTTATTCCCTGATATTTACGATGAAAGATGATTTTAAAAAATCTTTTAGTTTCTTTATTGCATTTGCTGGTTCGCTAAATGCATGGCGATTTAGTGCTTTTTAAAAATGTTAGCTTAATAGTACCTTTTAGGTACCAGATGAAAAAGAATTAGTGCTTCTGTTTCCAGAGAAATTCTTTAAAATGTGAATTTTTGCGAGTGATGCAACTTTTTGTCAGTCATTGTACACATAATTTCATATTGAACCTATTATTACTACACTGAAAAAAAACGAAGTTGTTTTTACAACATAACACTGGCAGTACAGGTTCCAGTTTAAAGCTGTAAAATGCACAGTAATAAACTGTAAAATTAGCAATTTTACAGTTTATTAATATAAAATTAGCAGTTTTACTGCGCATTTTACAGTTTCAAACTGGAACCTCTGCTGCCAGTATTATACTGTAAAAGCAAGTTTATTTTTCGTAGTGTAGAGCAAGGAAAACCAAATAATGAGCTACAAATTGATTTGGGGTACTTTAGGAATCAGGTGAAATTGTACTAGACACTGAAAAACTGCTCTAAAAACGCCACAAAAGACGAAATTGTAAACGCTCATATGTGACCACATAGTTATGTAAATTAATTTGTTTTTTCATGCACTTCAGCTTCCGCTGATATTATTATGCGTCCTCAAGCTTGAACTATCCTAATTTAGACTATTTTCGAAATATTTAGTCTTTGAAATGAACTAAATGTATAATGACCAGAGGAAATAGATTTTGATTTAACGGGCGAAGGGAAAAGAGCCTTTAACGAGAAGCAAGGGGAAAAAAGTGTTTTCTCTTTCGTTCTTTTTTAAAGAATAGCAGGGGTAGATTATAAAAGAAATGTAGATTTGATGTATAAGTAATTTTATAGTGAAACAAGTGTAGTTGCGTTATACGAGCTAGATATCAAAACAGATGTCTCTTACAACTTAACATGAATTTCTACAAAACTAAATAATATCACCAAAAAAAAAATATGAATTATATAACTAAAACAAATCTTCAAAAGAATAAATATGAGTTATATATCCAAACAAATTATTTGAAAGATTCAATACAAGTGAGATAACCCAAAACATAGACATGTAATGTGAATAGTAAGTAATGCAATAGTGTAATCACAGACTTTTATTTTAACGCCTTCGATTCAGCCGCATCCTTTAATCTACCCTATCCACTCATACTCAAGCTTCATACAAAGGGTTGTGGAATAAAGAAAACCAATTTGCATGAGCCAAAATGATCGTGCTATACTATAGACATAATAGGCAGCACAAACTTAGTCTACGTTCTGTGATCCAGTTCTATTCTGAACGAAAGTTGTGAGAGAGAGCAAGAGAAAATAATCTTAACCTTCCACCTTTATTTCATCTTACTAGTTGTCTGTGAGTATTGTCACGTACAGTGTTTATCTTAGCTGCAATTCGCTACTTTTATATAAAAGCAGGTGTAACTAGTTTAACTTAATCACTTATGTGAGTTAAGTACTTTTGTTAGTTAACGCGAAAATATTGCCTGAGCAAGATTTCTTTGCAATTTTCAGCGTTATTGCTCAACAATTTAACTTTTATTTAAATCAATTCATCGTCTTCTAAGCTATGTCTGAGATTTAAATCTGTATTCTGTAGCTGTGATTCATGCAATTTATATCAGTTTCCAAAGATTTTCCTACTAAGTTCTCTTAAAAAAGCTTGACTATCACATACTAGGAATTCACATTAATATTCGAACAAAGGATAAAACTACCCTACATTTGAGGACAAAAAACAAAATGCACTATTAAAATTTTTGTGAAAAATGCAAACATACGAACGAACAAATGTTAAGTAAAATGAAATATTTGTCTACATTTTCAAGAACAACTAGTTAATACAACAGTGATGAAATAAATATGTTTGACTATAAAAAATAATTTTAAAATAAAAAAGGTGACTTTTTGATGTCGTTATATGTTTAAAGCACACTAGCAGTTTTAACTATATATCTTCCTATTTAATGACAACACTACATACTAAAATATATCACAAGCACGTCTAACCTACATTCCAGTTGCATGAACAGGACCATGTGAAAAATTGGAATTAGTACATAATACAACAATCTCTGAAAGAAAATTTCTCTACAGCCTGTCAAAGAAAATGGTGAGATTAATGCTGGCTTCAGAATGGAAGAAATAGCAACAAATATTCCGTCTCTCATGTTTGACGCTAGCACAGTGCGTGTACACTGTTAAAAATTCAGGAAGCTTTTGCGGTAAATGCTACTGTAAAATGTAGCGTTTACCGAACAGAAAAATTTTACAGTAAATTATATTGATAAAAAATTACGATTGCAGCGCCAATTGATAACCGCGGGACATACTGTGCGATGCAGATGACACCCTATTTCCGCTCTTCTGATGTGTCTCATCTGTTACCGTGGATAATAAAGCAGTGTGTAAAAATTGGGTCCTGGGTTAGATCCTTGTCATTCGTATCTCGCGCTTTTTAATTCTCGTTTTCTCCTCCGTAAAATTTTACAGTAAAAAAATATTTTACGGTAAAAGTTACTGGCAACATGGATGGGAGGAACTTTCACAGTAAAATTTCAGGAAAATATGTCACAGTGTAAAAATGAAACATTAGAATCAGTGTGGAACAGCGAAATCTGAGAGACGGAAATTTGTTGCTATTAACCCTTGTCTGAAGCCAGCGTTATAGAGTAAAAGAAAAGAGAAAATGATCCCTACCTTTTCTCCGATGAGGGGCAAGTCTTTGTAAAAAGAAAAGAATGTTCTGGTAGCGCATGATAATGCTGCACATAGTAAGCTCATGCAAGCAGAATGTAGTTTCTATTACGTACCTTCACAAATGATCCTTAGAACTTAACAAAGTTGCGCGTCAAAAATACTATCTTCTTTAAAACATTTCACAAACCAAAAGTAGTTGTTCAATTTAAACTGAAGTTTAAATGTTTCAAAAGAAAAAAAATGGCTATAGTTTCTAGAAGTGTACGATAGTCATATCGTAAGTCTGAGAGTAACACAGGTTTCAGCGTTTATAATAAATGTTCGCTTTTAGCTACGCAAAGGCGTTTTAAAATATGTCCTTAGATAGTTAAAGGGCACACTCAACGAGTGGGACTTGAAGCAACCTTTTTTTTTCATAAATATTTTCCCTTATATTACTTAAAGCGTTTCATATTCATCCCTTCCCTCAAATGTAGTTTAACTATACTGAAGTTTAAATACAACTTTCAAAAACTTTTAACTTACAAGTATAACACTTCTTAAAACTGGATTAGAAAGTTAAAAGTTCAATTCAACAGTAGCTTATAACATTTGAACCTACATTTATACCACTTATTTATCACGACTACATTTCATTTTTAAATTTCTAAAACATTAAACTTTTGGAGTTTCAAAATTTATAAAACGACTTCGTGTTTTCAATACTACATTAACGTCGTTACATCGTCGATTATCAAGAAGAGGACCTTTCAAAAAAACTCGCGCGGGGGGGGGGGTCTACTTGTAACGGGTTATATTTCATGTCATTTTGTATGGAGAAATAAATTTTTATCCTGAAATTAAACAAATGCTTTATGTATTTTGAACATGTTTTAATGCGTAACATTAATTATATTTAAGTAGAAAATGCATTTAACTACGAAAATAAAGAACTATTTTGAGGAATAATAAAGATTCTGTGAATCTACAGTGGTTGAAGTAGGTGTAAATCTAAGAAAGAAGGAAAAAAAGACTACATTTTACCCTTTTGATAATTTTCATCGCATTTGATAAAGTTATTGCATAAGAATTCTGTTTATCTGCGAGGATTAATTATTTGAGTTTTTTGTGGAATTTTTTTGAGTGTATTAACCTCTGTTATCAGTCAATTTCTGACCGTAGTTCTGACACTATGACTCTTACATTTTGCACATGAGCTAATCAAAGCAATATAATACAAAGAACCGAAGTCCTGATGCTTCTCAGTTTGTAGAATCAATTCATACAGATAAGCTACCTTGCTTAAGTTTCAGATTTTTTTTAACATGCTTGACACATCTTGAAGTAAAGTAAAGGCTCCAGTTGGGATATAAATATATCTTGTACAATAAATACAATAAAATTAAAATAAAAAAATAAAAGCAAAATTCGATTGCAATGTTATCCGAAGCTTCTAAGGGGATTCTGATACGACTGTTGCTTTGTTTTAACTTTTGCTTTATATTACTTTTCAGAAAAAGAAATTCCCCTACACTAACTCGTTTTAAAGAAATACCAATTCCTTTAAATATTTGAGTACATTTACTGCATTTCACATATAGAAACAATAAAAAGGATTTTAAAATGTTCCTTATATGTCAATCTTGAATGAATTTAACATAATTTGTTAAACATAAAAGAATTGAACCAAAATATTAGTCTTTTTTTAACAGTCCTTTATTCAAGTTAAGCTACAAAAAGAAATTATGCTGGAAATGTCTGAGCATTAAATGTTTTACACAAACAATTATTTACTCTGATTTGTAATCAAACCATATATTAAAACTAGCCGGGTACCCGGCCCTGCTCGGGTTTCTGTGGGTGTAGGGTGGTTTAGTGAAACTCATTCATAAATTTCCCAACACTAAAGTGCATATCTATAAACATAATGGCTACTTCTGTAAACAATGGCTATGTTATGGATAAACTATAAAAAAAATTATGCAAGCTAAAAAAAAATAGCAAGCTACAAATAATGTTTGAGTAATTAGGAAATGTTATAAGCTTGGTATATTAAAATAAATATATATTTACAGTATCAATCGCACTGAAATTAACCATTTCCAAATATTGCTCGTTAAATAAGTCCCATTATTAGTTTCTATCCTCGTGACAACATTGGTGAGGTGAAAACATCTTATGTACCTAATTTATAAATTTTTTTGACTATAAACACTTTCTATTCTCTAACTATTGCCAAAATCAAGTTGTTTTTTATTTCACCCGTTAGCGATTGTTGGCTCAGATAAATATAAAAATCCTTAGAAGGCAATAAATTTCATACTTACTCCAGAGAAGCCTTGGTTTAAAATTTTCAATATGATTACAATCAATATTGTTGCTGCATGGCACCAAATTTTTGCAACAATGGGTGGAAAATTTAATCATTTAATGGGGAAATGACATGAAATTTACTATTTTCCATAATAACTTTTTTTAAACTAAGCTTTTTAGAAATAAATTATAGCTTATCCTGCTCCCTGTTACTGTAGCTATCTACTGTGAAAAAATGGTTAAAATCGGACCAGTAGTTTGGAAGATTACCCCGGACATACGTTTTCAAAAGTAGTCTTTTATGTATATAGATAAGAGTGCCCAGAGGTATTTCCTGAAAATTACATTTCTGGGGTAAATTGATCTTTTGATTTTTAGTAAAAAAAAATATTTATAAAGTATGAAATGATGCGCAGTTTTTTAAAACACTCTACTCCAACATGACTAAATTTGCTCAATTGCAATATTCTGTTTGGTTTATAAAAGTAAGTATTTTTTAAACTGCTTACTAAACTTTTAATTTTAAAAATTGGGTCTGAAATATGTATGTACGAACAGATCCGAGTCTTTCTTTTAAAATTAAATTATTAGTTTTACTTTTTAATTCTTTCAGTTTAACTGAAAAGGTGTTACTTTTAATTAGTTTTCCCTTATATTATATTTTTTTAAATTCATTATAGTGAGGAATACAAAGTGTTTCTCCTTATAGCTGGGGTAATTATTGAACACTGGAGTAGTTGTTGATCATGTTCGCATCTTGATCATGGGATTAGAATAAGGTAGTTGAATACAGTTTTAGTTATTTTAGATGAGTCATAGTATGTATTAGCTACAAGCAGTATGAAAACACTTAGCCTGCCAAGAAGTATGGGGAAAAAGAAAGTAAATATTAATTAACAGAATTGAAAACTATTTGAAGATTTTGAATTTTTTTTTTTTTTTTTGTCTGTTTCTTCTCTAAGATTTAAGAGAACTATATTATTATATTTATTTCATCTTATGTATTATTTATATGTTACCATTGTATAACCACTTCAAAAATTCATTATCTGAACAAAAAGATTTGAAAGAGAAAAATAAGTCTAGTTGATCATTAGGTACCCCAGAAGTAGTTAACATCTAGGTTTAACTTTGATCATTGTAAGTTATAAATATGCTTAGTTCTATTTTAATTTTCCAGAAAATAAGGGTGCATACGGCTTACCACTAAGCTGTCACTTTTTTTTTTTTTTGAAAAACTGATACTTGCATTTTTATATGAAGAATTAATTACCCAGGGTCAATAAAATTCCGATGTAATTAATGACTAATCGAATATAGGAATTGCATTAAGACTTTTATTTGAGCTAATCTTAAGCACATCGTGACTGGTCATGATTTTTCGTTATCGTTACAATTAGTTTGCTGCGTTACTCTTTACTTTTCATGAACTTTCACAACATCACAAAGCTCAGATTCGGTAACGATTTCTACCGCCAAAAGAAAAATCAAATTTACGCGATTCACTTAACATTTCTATTTCGCTAAGGATTCGAGAGACAGTTAACAAAGACTAACATAATATCTGCTGTTATAATAAAATAAAAAAATAAAATCACTTACCACTCCATTCTGCTCCATTCCTGATGAGGTCTTTAGTTTTCCACTCTGCGAATCGATCCTTCAAAAGCTCAAAGTCAAGACTCATTACAAAATACATCAAAACAAAAATAAGTGTCAGATTCAAAATTTACCTTAGATTTTGACAGTCATGTGAAATGTTCGTTTCATGAATACTACAGAGACGACATTCAAGATATTGTTTTTGAGGGATTTTTAGCAAACAATTATACAAAAAACCTTCATTTACATCATTTTTAGCCATTTCTTGTATTATTATTCGATACATAATCAGCTGATAAATAAATAATTACTGGGAAAAAAAAAGAAGGAATGCAAGTAATATAATTATTTAACGCATCCGTAAATCAGGTAAACTAAATCGTTTAGGAATAGACATGTGATCTATGTCTCAAGTAAAACTATACATATTCTTTTTGTATTTCAACACATGTAATGTTTCATGTTTTTTTTTTTTTTTTTTTATTTAAACTGTATACAAAAAGAACCTATTCATTCATAAGGTATTAGTAAATATGTACTCAAAAACGGCATATATATATTCAACATAATTTGCTTATTTGATGGACATCGTACAGCAATAAAACATTATGCATTACTAGGTGATCCGCGTGAAAATTTCGCTCGAGACGGCAATAAGTAAAAAACTTGGATTTATTTAAACGGTAATTTTTCGATAAACAGGCACATAGTGAATGGGTCTTTTTCACTAATTTAAAAGAAAAGAAATCATGCCCTACTTTTGTACTTTTATGAAGTATTTAGGAGACAATCAAAAGAAAGCAACCTTAATAAATATTATTTATGCTAAAACAAACATTTTCTTTTCGGTTTCAATGAAATTGAAAAACTGGTTTAATATCCTACGATGAAGTTTGGTTATATACTCGAGGAAATTTGGATAAAAATTATCTCGGTAAAAAAAGTCAACCAAAAACAACAGAACATGTAGCTTAACCGAACGTGCAACCTTCACGTTCGTAAAAAAACGCTCTATCCAACCACGCCACTGCGTCTCAGTTGCTGAAAGCTTATTCACTAAAGTGATGTGTGATAAAAACCATCAGAAAAACGATTTTTTTCGGCACAAAAAAGCATTTTCAGACAGTGGGTCTGTTTTTCATCAAAAGACGGAACCATTAGCTTAAAAATGAGAGGCAAGTTACGGAGAATGATGAGAAAGTGAGAAACTTTGTCGTGGTAAAAAACACAGACTAGAGAAATAATACACTGCTGGCCACCGTAAATGCAACACCTTGAAACCATGCAAACACCATGCAAACTATATGAAATTTACAACATGCAATAGCGGAGTTGAGATATGCAAATTATTAGAATTTATGTGCAGATGTGCATCATGGGCGCCAGTGGTGTCACCTTGAAAGGTATTAAAGGTTTGGAGATTTGGGCGATTTTAAGTTCATCAATTGTGTTTTTCCTGTGGTTAAAAAAAAACGATTAATTATGCATCGTATGAAACACCGATCATCTTTTGATCAATTATCAAGTTCGACAGAGGAAGGATAGTGGTCTACCGAGATTATGGCTTATCTTTCATCGAAATCGGCACCCGTGTTGGACGAAATCAAACAACTGTAATGTGGATATGTGATCGTTGGATGCATTAGGGTACGCCGGACCGACATGGCGAATCACATCCACCTCGGGGCACCACTTTACGTGATGACAGGTGCATTGTGCGCATGATAATGACGGATCGCTCAGTCACATCACGAACCATAGCACAGCACACTTCGTCTGTAACGCATCATCCAGTGTCTGTGCATACCAGTTGACTCCGTTTACAGCAGACTGGTCTGTCTGCAAGACGTCCATTGTTTCGTCTACCATTGACACAGAACCACAGATGCCAACGGTGCGATGAAAGAAGGATAAGGATGGCAGAATGGAATGAAATTGTCTTTACCGACGAGTAACGCTGCAGTCTGTAACACCAGGATGGTCGGACGATGGTCGGATTCGAGTCTGGAGACACCATGGGGAGATTATGCTAAACAGCACACTGGTCTTACATCGGATGTTATGGTAAGGGGCGGTATTGGCTATCACTCTCGCACTACTCTAGTACGCATTGTCGGTACTTTTAGCAGCCGCAGCTTTATCTCCGAGGTGTTGGATGCAGTTGTCCTTGATTACAGGTGATAATACAGGTAAGAATAGGTAACCTGCGCAAAGCTTTCGCTCTAAACTGATATAATTAAAAAATCAAATTTATTCGAACGATAATTTTTCGTAAAACCAGCACATAGTGAATTGCTATTTTTCTCTTGTTTGAAAAAAAAAAAAAAAGGAAATCATGCCTTACTTTTGCATTTTTATGAAGTATTGAGGCACCAATGAAAAAAACGACCATTAAAAAACATAATTCATGCTGAAGTAATTATTTGGTGAATTCGATTGGGAATTAAAATTTAAATAGATGTCGAAACAGAACGAGAAATAAAGGGAAGTAAAATAATTGTGATTCAAGTGCGCCATTTTTATATTATACCGCCCAAAACAAAAACCCGAAATGGGTTTTGCCTAGTGTTTTTCAGGTAGTATAATTAAAAGGAGGGGGAAGCAATTTAATCGAAAATTAATGTTTTAATATAGGAAATAATTGTCATAAACCATTCACATGGAAGTCCCAATTAAAAAAAACTGCAATAGAAATTTTAGAAACATTTTAAATGTATTATTTCTGTAAAGCAAAAATATCGAATGTTTTTTTGCAATTAAAAAAACAAGCAAATATAATGCATTAAGTAGGTTTTTTTTTTTTTTTCAAAAGCTTCTGTTCTGAGCTTAGTGTAAAAAAGAATGTAGGGCATTTTTTTCCCTTCCTTTTCTTTTTTTTAAAAAAAACCGCACCAACAAATGATTCATTTTTCCTAAGAAAGCAAAGAGAATAAAAATTCCGTTGAAACAGAAATCTCTATTTCAACCCGGTGTCATAATTCTTCAGAGTCAAGGTCACAAAGAGGCAAATATTCTTCTACTCATGTGTAGTGAGTATGTAAGAAATCCCTAATAAATGTACAATAAATTATTGGTTTAGAGAAAAGTTGGGAAACGAAATCTCTTGCAGATGGTTTGAAATCACGCTTAATTAGAAAAGGAGGAGCGTCGGCTTTTCCTTCTGGCTTCGTAAGAGCTAGGTGGAGAAAGTTCATGACAGAGCGGAGTAATTAATTCAACTAATAATAGTAATAGTAAATTTAACGATTAGATATGACACGAGCCAACACATTGAGTTTTAATACTGATGGATGAAAGATGCCATTTTTAATAGAGTAAAAGAAATTAATTTGTATGGTTTTTTTTTATGACAGATACAGTGCCCACCGCTTATTAAAATCACATTTATTCCGAGGATATTTGATTTCAGTAACCGGCTGATTTTATAAACCGGCATATATAAAATCAAGAAAAGAAAAAGGTTTTAGTCTTAATGCTGATGCATGAAAGATGCCATTTTTAACAGAGTAAAAGAAATTAATTTGTATGGTTTTTTTTATCGCAGATACAGTGTCCACCGCTTATTAAAATCACATTTATTCCGAGGATATTTGATTTCAGTAACCGGCTGATTTTATAAACCGGCATATATAGAATCAAAAAAATGAGATGTTTTAAAGTTTAAACAAAATAAAAAATAAATTAATTACTACTATCTATATTTTATATTAAGTTAATTAAAACTAATTCGAATTTAACTTATATGTAACAAGTACATTTTTAAAACTATACAAGGGCTCTAAAATATTGACTTATTGTTGTTTGATAAATAGAATTTGAAAGTAAAGATCATTCTTAAATCGTGACGTTTAGGTATATTTTTTTAGCTAGCGAACGATTTTTACTCAAACTGAATAATATAAACTGTTAACCTCTGTTTATCTTGAAGAGAAAGAAAAGATCGTAATGATTCTGTTATTCCAGATTTGATTTTTTAAAGCGGCTGATTTTATAATCCAGTGATTTTATTAGTGGCACGCACTGGACAAGAAAATGTAACACTTAATACTTAAACCTAAAGTAATTTTTAAATTTTATTCAAATGCAGGAATAAGTTTTAGTGATAATTTTAATGTAAGTGTTTCAGTTTTGCTCATTAAATCAAACAAGTTTTTTTTACAGTCACAATACCCTAAAGATTTATTGCTTTTTCAAAGTTGCAAATTACGTGTTTTGCTACTATGTGGTCCGTCATATTCAGAATTTCTCCCCACCATTTGGATCCACTGCGCTTTCTGCCATCCTGAATTAGATTGGTTTTTGAATGACTATCATTTTAAAAATTTAGGGGAAGATAAAGTTCATTAACTGAAACTCCCTTTTCTTTTCTTTTTTTTTTTTTTTTTTTTGTGCAAACTTGAAAAAACTCGTCTTTTTAATTTCAACGGCAAAAACGAATATCTGTTATGGATTATGTTGAAAGGAAATAGATTGCTATTTAGGTATGTTATAGTTTTTGTTTTTTATCACAATACTTACATATAGTTAAAGTAATTGCCGAACCGTTATTGATATCAACCTATTTTGTATAGCAATATTCTTATTTATGCTATCACTAAAAGGCATGCTTCGTTCTAGCCTTTTGAATAGGATTTTTCACTTATGAATCTCTCTGACTTATGCGCCTTTTTCTGTTTGTACCTTGGGATGGCGCATAAGTGAAAGTTCACTGTACCTGAAATATGAGCGACTACAATATTAAAGTACAGCAGTCACGCACACAGGAAGAATTCTTTAAAAAGGAGGTTAAAACTAAAAGCCGAAAGTCAACTTCACCAGTATCATTCCCCTCCAATGTGCGCCCAAACATTCTTTCGATTTTATCGATTGCCGGCAGCAAAAAATATTTGAAAATAAAATATTGAATGAATCATCAATTAACGAAATAATAAGTAGCAAATACTTTATTGAATTACCAGAAAGCGCAATAAGTTAAGAGTTTACTTTTTTCATAACTTAAAAACAAAGGAAGGCAACTCATTTGCGGTAGACCGAGAGTCTTTTTTCACTTCCTGAATATATATATTTTTTCGTCTTCACGTACGTTTTTAACTAAAGACAATAATGTAGCTTTTCTTTTTCTTTTATAACATTTTGATCCCTCATCTTTACAATACAATTTAAAAATCTACTTTACATCAGAAAACTAAAATGGATTTACGCTGCATCCAGACGGATATTAATCCGTGTCACATATAGCCATGCCGAATTGTGAAAGGCAGAAAATTAAAAAAATATTTGACTTTGTCATCACTTAGGTTTATCGTGATGAAATGAATACCATATAAACAGGATTATATGCAATTAAAAAACACGGAGCGTAATAGGGAGAGGTCTGCTGACATGCCTTTTGTGTGCGCTTCTACGGTTGAGCAAAGAAACAAAATTATTATGAAGAATAAGTGGATCAGTTAAGATAGAAGGAACAATGGGGTAGATAAAAACAAACGGTATTACCACACTATTGGTAATTTGTGACACTTAACTGCGGGTGGGTGAAAACTGAATAGCACAAATAAGAGGTTTTGTATGTTTTTAACATTTTGGATCCGGGCTGTTTTAAAGAAATTTTTCTTTCGACCCAGGTAGTACGACAGTTGAACCGCAGATTTATTTTCCATTGAAAAGAGAAGGTATGTCGTACCAGACGTAAGGAAGAAGACTGTCGTACCAGACGTAAGAAACCTTGAAAAATTCCCCGGCTCCAAAGGGTTCGAGTGAAAATCTCAACTCCGTCCTCTAAAAAAAAGCATGTGTACCGCCCGGTTTCTAAAGGTTAAACCTTTGCATAGGCGTTATCTTTATTGGAAAATGACATCGAACAAGTTTAGTTGCCTTTCCTTCTCCTCTACATAAAATATGAAAATGTTAAGCAATGGGTATCAACAAATTTTACTTGTTTAGGGGAAAGTTACTAAAAACAGTTGTTTTACCAGCCAGAAAGTTTTTATATGCACACTGAAAAAAATGAACTGTTGTTTTTACTGTATAATACTATCAGCCGAGGTTCCGATTTGAAACCGTAAAATGCACAGTAAAAAACTAAAACTAGCTATTTTACAGTTTCTTACTGTAAGTACTTACTGTACTTTACAGTCTATTACTGTAAAATTAGCTGTATTATACTGTGAAATTAGCTAGCTGTATTATACTGTAAAAACAACTTTCATTTTTACAGTCCCGCAGACTTCTTCGAGGTTATCCATCCCTAATACCAAGTGCAATTGAGAAGATGTTTTAAAAAGAGCAAACAATGTTGCAGCTAAAAGTTTGATTAAATTATTCTTCCAAAAATATAGTAAGTTAAAGTTAGTTAGCTAGCTTTTAAAATGAGGGGATAGTAATAGCCTGATATACAAAAGTAAATGGAAAAGAATTTGAAATGTTGCACATAAGTGAACAACATGTGATTTATTTACATCAAATGATGGATTAGAAGTGCAATTGAGGAGAAGTTTTAAAGAGAGCAAGCAATGTTGCAACTAAAAGTTTGATTAAATTATTCTTCAAAAAAAAAGTAAGTTAGTTAGCTTTTAAAATAAGGGGATAGTGATAGCATGATATGCAAAAGTAATTGGAAAAGAATTTGAAATGTTGCACATAAATGAACAAAAGCCATTCATTCATTTGCATCAAATGGAGACATTGTATTTTTGTATTCTTTAAATGCGGTTATTCATTGCTTTCTATTGATTCGGGTTCTACAAGTCAAATTTTGGCATCTATTGATTGAATCGCTTTTAGTCTTTTTCTTAGAAAAATATACTTTTGAAATAACAGCAAATATCTAATAAGTCTAATAAGTCAGATTAAAATCACCTTCATAAAAAATTACTTTCAGCTAATATCTAAAGTAGAGAGTTTTCACTTTAGAAAATAGTGAAAGTACGAAATCGCAAAATAACACGAACTACCGGTATTCGCTCTACTGGTATACAGAAACTACGACCACAACATGGCGCCATTCAAAAAGGTCATAAAACAGAAATTGCTACGCGAATTTCCTCACTAAAGAGTATTTCATTTATTTTTTCACACATTCTATTAAAACGTTGCACAAAACGTGCAATAAAAAAAATCCGATATAATTTAAAACTCACATTTTCTCTATTTCAAAGGTAAAAGAAGAAAATCAATGTAATCAAAAGAAACCTACGCAATTTCTTTTGACAATTGCTAAGCTAAGACTTCTTGTAGAAGTAAATTAGATCTTAAGTAGGTGGAATGCACAATTGCTTTTGGGATACAAAGGAGCTCGTCTAGTGCTTCTAAATAAAAATAAATAAATCACAAATGTGAAAGATCATAGTTCATTTAATTTTTCATTTATCGCTACTACTCCTTTTGCAGATTGCTCTAAGAATCTTTAATTTAGACAGTTATTTGATTTACGCTCTTTAAATTGAAACAAAATTCTTTATCTTCAGGAAATGCGGATATTTTGTAGGAAATATGCACCTGCATTGGATCATCAGTTCGTTTTCATCCTGCAACTTCATAATAATATATTAAAAAATAGTCTGTTTATAAATCATACTTCATTTAGTTGTGCAAGAAACCCCGTAGTCGTAAGCTTTATATATATATATATATATATATATATATATATATATATATATATATATACAGGGTGGCAAGAAATAACTTGGACACACATTGTACATTATAACTTAATACTAATAAAATATTGAAACAAAACTTCAAAATAAGTATGAATACATTATTTTGTCTAATATATGTAAACGTTTTTAAAGTGGCTACCTTTAGCACTGATACAGAGCTTTAGACGTGTCACAAAATTTGCGGCTAAGAGCCGCAACTCATTTATTGATATATTGTCTTTTTCCTTCCAAAAGGATTTTTGTAGGGATGCCAAAGTTTTATGAGGTTTAGTACACACCCTTGTCTCCACGATGGACCAAACAGAATAATCCATTGGATTCAAATCTGGGAAATACGAGGGTCATTCTCGAGCTTCAATGAAGTTCGGAAAATGTGTCTTGCATCAATCTTGAGTGTTTTAGGTTTGTATGCAGGTACAATATCCTGTTGGAAGGTTCATTTTTTGCAACCAAGGTAAACCAGCATCTTCCAAGATGATTTTTTGGTATGTCAGCTGATTAATTTTTATCCCTTGATCAACAAAAACAAGTGTTTTTTCCCACTTGCCCGTATCTCACCCTAAACATTGCAGATAAGGATTGTTGACGCCGCCAACAAATCAAGAAGCTCCAGGTGCTTCTGCTGACCAAACCGTATCATTATGGCTATTTTGAGTTTATTCAATTGAGAACAGTTTCTCATCTGTGATGATCAATCCCAGGTAGCACAAATAACCTTTAAACGTTTCATAAACGTTTTTAAGCGGTTGTTACAACGTTAATAACCATTTTACGCTCTTCAAAAACGAAGCGTGCCACTTGGGATGTTTGCCATCGATCAACTGCTGCCCGCTTTAACAGTTAACATCTTTTTTAAAGTATTGTGCGTTTGCTCTTGGCTGTTAGCTTTTGAGCATCTTCCATTTTGTAAGCGAGAAGATCAAGCTCAATTCTTACCATCAAAAGAGTGGTTTCTCTACTGATATTCACAGCTCTAGCAACCTTTATCATTGAAATCATAGGATTTTGTTAAACTTACTTTTTGATCACTTTTCGGTCTCTTGATGTGTTAACTGTGCGTTTTATCCTCCAATTCTGACCTGTCACCATCGTGTTCGAGTTTTTTAACCTTTTAATTGTATAGGAAACCGTATACTTAGCCACTTTCAATAGCTGAAAATTTTCGCATATTTTCATTTCTTACTTATATAATTCACGTATGGCAGATCGTTTATGAACCGTAATAGTTATCCCAACTAACTTACTTATACCTATCTAGTAGCTTTCTAGGATCGATTTCCTATCACAATATCATTATGAAGTTAGTGGTATTTACATATATTTGTCTTGAAACTTTGTCCAAGTCATTTCTTGTCACCCTGTATGTATATATATATATATATATATATATATATATATATATATATATATATATATATATATGGGTGATTCTACAAAAATGGGCAAATTTGTGTTCCATACTGATTGCTCTTTTTGTTTTTAATTTAATAAAAAAAATTTTTGGGAATATTTTTATGCGTCTTTTGTTCTATAATTTCCGTTATCAACAATGTCAATATTTAATTATTATTCATTTAAAAAATGGATATTAGATTGAAATGTCATCCACATGCTCTGTCCCATAGGTGCCATTTTCGCAATCAATGGAATATAGATTTAAAAAAAATAATTAATTTTTTTCTCAAGAGTTTTTTATTTATAAATATGAATGTGTGCAAGATGTAAATCACAAAAAAAGCAAAGTAATATGAAAATAATATCTCTAAAAGTTAATCTAAACTTTGTCCCAGCAATTATCAGTCATCCACATGTCTAAAAAGTATAGATATTTTTCTCTGAAATGTTATATTTCAAAATCTGGCAACACATCTTAAAACAAGGCATGGAACTTTGTTATTCCTGGATGAGGATTAATTTTGCTGTCCTGCAATTAGTTTTTGATAAAAAGCAAGCTAAACTCAACTTTCAAGGCAAGTGTTTTTTATCTTTGTCATTAACATGCCCCACAGAATGCATGTAAAATGTACATGTAAATAAATTTTGACAATGAATAATCCTAAGGCTTACATTTGTGAGTTCTAATTCGAAGTGAAGCCGAAAAATATTCAGATATGACTTTTTAAGAACACAATTACTTGTGTTTTGTCATTCACATGCCCTTTTTCTATTGTCATTCACATGCCTTAATATAAGACACGTGGATGAATCAAAAGCCAAACTATGACAGTACAATGTTTAAAAATTATGTCTAACAGTTTACTGGTTAAAAAATTTCATTAATATACCTATTGTGTTTGTGTTATTCACATACTTACTATGTTATATTCATATACCCATTGTGTCATCCACATGTCCTTTTTATCATTCACATATGCCTTCAAAAAATAAAAATGCAAAAATACAATAAAATACAAACATTTAAGCTCTGCTGATATTCTATTTTAATTATGTAACTTATCAAGTGCTTTGCTGATTTTTTTCAGATTTTTAATTTTAAATTAATTTTTTGAATTCTACATGTTAGAAATATTCCCGTATTTGTAGAATCACCCATATATATATATATATATATATATATATAGTTAGTAAAAAGTAAAAGACAACCGGTGTTTAAAAAAAGGGATCCTAAATCGAACTCCGCAACTTTTAAAAACAATTTCGTTGTCAATAGAAAAAGAGGCACACATTTCTTTTTTTTTATGTTAATGGATTGAAGAACTAGAAAAAGAAAATGCTTTTATTAATTTTGCTTTTATTTGGTGATTGTTAAGGGTTTTCCGCTTCTGCTGTAGTCTTTTCACTAGCTTTGAAAACAGTACAGATTGAAAATACTACTCTGCCCCTAAAATGATACATACGAAATTTCATTATAGATAATATTTTTTTCATAAATATGCGGCCGAATAATACAAGGAACACATATAAAAGAGAGACCTTACTTTGGAACATATAGGGATTCCGACTAAAGAAAAACAAATGCTTCAGACAACACGGATTCGTTAGTTACAAATTCTTATTAACTGTTATCAAACATCATAATCAGGTGTTCCTTTTCGACTACTACATACTAGTAAATGTTCAATTAATCTTTCATGCTTGATTGTAAATGGTGATGTTTCAAAGTCGAACTTCAAAAATTTAGTAGAAACTGAAAACACTAATTCAAACATCTAGTAATAAATAAGAGATTCGAGCTGTGAAATCGCGATACCTCAGGTTGTAGACAAAGAAGTGTACTATTTAAGATATGTACTTGTAGGACGTAACACGTATTTGGCAAAAAGAACCAGGGTCCGTCTTAGGTAATTTTCCTTTGTATGTCTTTCTGCTTAATTTGACACGTATCATAGGCAACGTGAAAACATAATTTTAGTTTATTTTTCGTGGGTTAAATTTTACTTCAAATTCATACCAAAAAAGGATTTAGCTAGAAATTCTCTACTGAATTTACTATATTTACATTATTTCCTTGGCATTTTTGAAACAGATTCTTATATATGTAGGTGCAATGAATTTTTAAAAATCAGTTTTAAAACATAGAAGTTTCTTAAGCCGTCTGAAACCAAAAAATTCAATCGCGTAAAATATCAAATCGTATTATGAGTAAGCTAAAAGCTCGACTGCTGCTACTTTGGTTCTTTATACTTTGGGCAGAAAAGAAGTCAAGTTGTACTTTTCACACAGATCATTAATAAGTTAACCAACGCCGTAAAGTACACTTTAGAATTATAATTCATTAATATGAAGATTGAATTAAAAAAAAAGACGTAAGAATGAACATCTCGCCAGTTTAGGCAAAAGAGCGATACCGTAAAACAGGGTGAATCGGTAGATTTTCATCTTTGATCGTAATAAACTAGTTAAAAGAATCTTTTAGTTCAATTTTTTTGATACAAACTTTGTCTTGCTTTGCTTTTGATATTCCAAGCAAAGACAAAACATGTTGAACAGTTATTATTTATGTATGTAATGATTTCGAGGTGTTCTAATTCACTCAGCTGATAGGGGTCAAGAGGGCTGATAGGGAACACATGTTAAAATGTTTTTTTTTTTTCAATTTAATTCGTAATAGGTCTCACAAATATTATTAGTATTGATGGGGAAGAATAAGAAACTATAGTTACTGTCAAATAAAATATTATTTTCTATACCAGTAAACGTATGATTTGTCAAAATTCGAAAATAATTTTGAACCTATGAAAAATTAAAATTAATTTTAAGAAAATACATTTGAATTGAAAAACAAAGATTTAATATACATTGAAGTCACTCTTGTAGTTCACAAAAAAGATATTTTTCTCAGAACAAGCAGTTGCGGCTTGAATTAAGTTTTTTCACAACATCTTCTGGGATGAACGCTGCCTTTTCTTTAGTTTCTTCAAATCTCTGGGCTTCGGAGATCATACCGTAAGATTTTCCTACGTATTCATCGTTGTCTGTGTACTGGACTTCTACTATATAGAATCTGTATGACTCTTCCTCCAAGTATTTTAAGAAAAAAAAAAAGGCTCCTGGAGCAAAAATTGTTTTAAATCTGAAACTTTCTGTCATTCTAAGATCTAGTTGCTCACCAGAAGGGATAAACAATAATTAACTCTTGTCCCTGTTTTGACAAGAATAATTAGAGTTGGAATCTTTATTTTTCAAACTGTTTCCTTTAAATAAGTTTGAATTAGAGCAAAAGATCATACTGCTTCGGTACACCCTGTAAATCCTTACCCCATGACGTTATAAAGAATTATTCATTTTTATGACAGAATTAAAAAATGCTGTCTATTCTAATGTGGTACTCTGTTGATCAGATACATGCATAATTAAAAAATACAGCTCTTAGGTTTGAAATCTTAAGAAGTCTGTACTTACATACAAAGTTACTAGTAGTACTTATATACAATGAAAACATGACGTTTTTTAGCGTTCCGCTTGCAGCCTTGCTCATAATCCAATACAGTTGCCAAACTGACAAAAATATTTTTTTTCCAACTTCTTATGATATTATCTTTCTAAAATTCCCTTTACTTCCGAATCACCCCGCTAGTCCGATACGCCCCGTTTTACGGTACATAAATGTTTAACTATGAACACAAAAAAAATATGAGAGAATCAACGTCATACAAAAGTATAATTCTTAAGAAAGGAAGAGTTAAGACAAAGGCGGGGCATAATGTAGTACCCATTTGATCTGCATTACATATTGCATAAACTATCTGAAAAGAGCAAGACTTCTACATATTTGAGAATCATGTAGCTTCTAAGCTTTTCATGGCGCGTGTGGGATTTCTTAAAATGATGTTTGATATTTCAAAACATAATGCAACAGTGCATACGAAAGTTTTTAAGTGAATGTAAGCTATTCTCCCTTATTAGTTGGCGGCATTTGAGACACGTTTGCCATCATACTTGATTAAAGTGACAGATTCAATTAATATCATATTAGTGACTGCCCTAGTCTAGTCATTCTGTCAGAAAACGTTAACCAATATAATTAAAATTTAGTCAACGTTTTGCACATAGCGATCAAAACAATAATAGTGTAAGTAAATTCACTACTATAAACTCCATAATTGACTTGCACATTACATGTTTCTGTCAAATTTTGTAATAAAGGGATCAGAGTTCTAAAACCTGCAAGAAATTTATGAAACTGCAATTTCAGTTTCAATACCTCCATAAATTTCACTTTTTTCTGTACCATACACAACTATAAATCATCTGTAACATTTCAATGCAGTACATAAAAATGAAGAAAAAAAATCAATAGTAGCGTACCAAATGAACCACGGCGTATATCAAGCCGTATTAACAGAAAGCAACATTCGTAATAAAATTTTGTTGAGAATATTAAACCATAAAAGAAATAGATATATAGTTTATGTGCCTGTAAAGGCAGAAATATGAATCATTTTTGGCAAACTCCATGCCAGAAAATACACTGCCGTAAAACAGAAAGGATTCTCTAGGGATAACCTGGTCACCTGTCACTTTATGCCGTTTTCCAATGAAATTTTAACATGCAGCATGCTAAATCAAATCAGAAAGAGGAAAAAGGGGTATTTTTTACTATTACTGCTATATATTAATTATTTATTGGACATAATATAGTACAGAGAACGATTGCGAAAATCATTAGAAAATGAATTTTTAATGTGTAAAGAGATACATGTCAAAATATAGGTAGTTGAGGTAAGCGGAAACATTGGATAAATGAAAACAAACGCTTTTACCACACTATCGTATTATTTTTTTTCATAGCAAAATTACAAATGAGTGAAGTCTAGGTAACGTGTATAAGAGATACTGAGAGTAACGCGTGTTTCCAAACCGCTGTATTAGTGCCATCTTCGCGAAAAAATTACAACGAAACAAGTTTCATGATCTTACATTTTAATCACCAGTAATTCTACAAATACAGAGCAACGGGTTTAACTTAATTTTACTTGTCACATAGAAAGGTTACTAAACACTTTTATTTATGCATTCAATCTTCCGTGCTATTTTTGATACGCAATTTAAGTGTTTCCGTTTACCCCTCATAAATGTTGAACTCTGGGATTAATGTAAATACGTTTTTCATTATTTTTTAGAAGATTCAGTTTTGATGCTAAATACTTTTTTGATTTCATTTTGCTTAATCTGGTAGTGATAACTCAATTTTCTTAAAAAGTGTGGATACCACTTTTGTGTTTAGTACGGCAGAATAGAGGCGTCCTTTAATCGAAGCTCTGCTCTAAAATTCGAGTTCAAATAAACAATGAGTAATTAAAAATGGAAAATTTAATATTATTATAAAACTTTTTTTTTTAAATAAGATATCCTTCAATCATAACCAAAACAAATAAGAGCCTCGTAAAAAGGAGTGTCCAAACATTTTTTTCCAACTACAGTGGGGTTTATTCACTCCAGAAGCTTAAGAAAGTTATGCTTTTCTCTAAAATGAATGAAAGAAAGGTGTTCGGGCGAGAGCGGAAGCAGGAGAACCGAAGATGTATCCAGTGTCCAGCGCAATGAAAAGTGGCAGAGGGAGAAAGAGAAGGAGTCTCGCAATGCAATCGCGCACACACAAATCTCCATTCCCGAGTACGCAATCACGTAAATTAGGTATTTCTTTGTCTTTAACAATTCAGTCTCTTTATGTGTGCGGGGCTAGCGAGGCAGGATCGTAAACTTCTGAGAGATATTAATAAATAACGCAGGAACTTTTGTATGCACTGCAGAAGCCTTGAACAGCGTCATGACTTAGACGTTTTTTGTTTCCTTTTCTTTTTACCTCTGACTGAGAGCGCGGTTTATATTCAGCTTTTTTTCCCCCGATACTCGCATTTCTTTGTCTTAATTTCAGTTTAAATATATGCTTTATGTTAGCATTTTTTTACATCTTCTACACGAACTGCCGTCTTCGATATTCCTGCCCGTACCGCGCGCACTTACATCGGTGGGGGAAAAAAAATGTACGGCGGTGCTTCGGCTATGAGAGATGATAATTTTTTTCGCGTCACCATCAGCCAGTGCCACCCTTACATTTGGAGTCATGATTAAGAGATGCGGCGAATAAAAAGGAAATAATTTTTGTTTCCTTTCTTTTTTTATGCGTCTATTTTTTCCGTGGCTTCAAAACAACAAGCGTGTTGTTAAATATCTCGTTGCATTTGAATGCTCTTTAAAATCTCCGTCTTTGTGTAAACAAGCCAGACAAATGCAAAACTGTGCGTGGCAGGACAATCGAGACGGATCGAGATTTTAGCTTTTTATTTATGGAATCATCCGTTCATGCAAGGACGCTCTTTTACTTCAGGCATTCCTTCTTGTTACACAAGAAGGGCCCAACTGCCATTTGCTTCCCTAATATGTGCAATCGAACCTTACTTGTATTACATAATGCTCAAATTTCGGGTTTAATGCAGCACCCACGGACACTTTCTGACTAACAAGCAATAATCCTTGGACAAAATTAAGATTCTCAATCGAACTGTGCTGGTAACGAAATAAATATTTTAAAAAACATTAATTTGTTTCTTAGAAAGTAAAGTTTTAGCAATCAAAAACCATCTAAAAGTTGAAATTTTACGAAAAATCAAGATAAAAAATTTAACTGTTACATTTATTACCAAATTTATTTGATTTAAAAGAAATATCTTAATTTGAAGAATTTAAATCCTTTGATAGGAAGTTTGGCAAACAATTTTAAAATGCATAAAGCGTTACCTGTTACGATGACTCCCCCGAACTTTTAATGGTTATTAATGGCCTAATTTATTTAATTTGGTAAAAATGTCTAGCTTGTATTTGAACTTGTTGGTTTAATATGTCGTTGAGTTTCTTTCAACTAACCGCTAGAAAAAATGCATAATGAATAAAAAGAAAATAAGGCGAAATTAATGTATCAAAATTCTTTATGTAGCCACAGAGCAATTGAAATATTTTCCCATAAACTCTTGAAAGTATCGATGCATCTACGCTTATATTTTATTTATTTACTTATTTATTTTTATCATCATTACAATTTTTTTATTTATTTTCTTACTTTTATTTTATTTTTTGAATTATGTATTACAGACGCAAGTTTACTTTTTTCCTTCAATCGCGTCCTTGACATCATTTTTCTTCTCATGTCAAAGTCAATTGCATAATTTTTCAAAATTATTGAAATTCTTAACACAACTTGAACTTTAGTTTGTCAAAGAATAGAGCAACATTTCCAATGAAGTTTGAGTTAAAACAAGTTTGTGTGATTATTTTTCGAGTGACTATTTAAGGAAAAGTATCATTTAACTGGCTGCGCCAATCAAAACGAAAATAGTTTGTCCCCTTATGACGTCTGAGGTTAAGAGTGGGAACGATAAGTCATCTTCTGGATTGCTCAAAAAATATTTATAGTCGAATACATAATTTTAGAAGTTTGTGTTTCTAAAATACTAGTCATAATTAAGCCTCGACAGTGTTCTTGTCATTTCAACTAGTTGAAAAAAAAAATTAAGTCATTAAATACTTTTGGCTCATTTGATGCATTCTTTAATCATGCAACGCAAAGTAAACTGTTTTGAAGCTTGTTTTATTTTTTTCCTTGCGATATTCTGAAAAATTCAGTACATGTATCGACTCTCTTCTACGAGCAAAACATATTGAAATTAGACACCAATTACGGATAAACGATCAATTTTGTTGGCAATAATTCATAAAATATGAAAACGAAATGTCGCACTACGAAATAAATAAAATTTTAAATTTTCAATTCAATAAACCACTACATACGTTTAAGGACGCATGAGAAAACAAATCCATTTCATTTTGACACCTATGCTAAGGTACAAATCAATGGTTATCATAAAATATTGTGTTCTTAAAAGCCTTTCTACATGAAAATAAAAAAAGAAGACACCATTTGCTTCAACTGGAAATATTTTTTTTAGCATTTAGAAAGTTTCAAAGCCAATAAAAGTTCCTAAATTCATTTAACTAGCGTATAACTAAAAATGTTTTGCTGTACGGATATAATCTTGCAAAGCTTTTAAAACTGGTTGCTTAAAAAATATGACGGTCATCACAGATAAAGCTTCTAATTAAAAATTCCGTTCTTGCATTTTCCTTATAGTCTAGCAGATTTTTTTTTGCGTTTAGAACATCTTAAGCCATTGTTTCCCAGCCGCTTTTTCTGTTGTTTTCTAAAACCCGTTAAAACGTTTTAGAATTGCTGTGTGAATTATGTGTTTGTTTTGAGCGCCTACCTTTTTTAGGGGGTTGTGTGGATTAAACAGCCTGCATAATATGTAGTTTGTTTTTAAGCTGAAAAAATTTTAATTTTAATCTCAGTCTAGATTGCTTTGTGTACTTGAATATTAGTTAAAAGTTTAGTAAAAGTTAGTTAAAAGTTTACATTGCAATTGTCATTATTTCTAACATAGACATGTGCATTTATAAATGGAAAAATCAGTAGGACAATATTTCTGATAACTTAATTTTTAAAAGTTTACTTCTGTGCTAAGACTAAATTTAGAACAAACATTTTTATTGTACTAATTTCAGAAACAAAAGAGAAACAATATGTTATGTTTAGTTTTTTTAAATGGTTTAGTTCGATGCACTCTAGACAGTTACATTTGATACATATTCACGCAGGGTACCTTCATTTAAAACACAATCAAATTTTTTGCAAGATTCAGCATGTTTTTAGATATGCACCTTCATTATTGAAAATTTGCTTCACACAGTTTTGTGAACACAGTTTTCACATGTTTTATACTACATTTCCCCTTTTTTTTGTTTTAAAACACATTTTTTCAAAACAAAAGGACCATTGAGTCACAGAGGACCATGACTTTTTGCAGAATATAGTAGTTTGTAATGTTTTCAAAAAAAAAATCGAACTATTTTTTTTTTTTCGATAATTTTATTTTTTTCAAAATAGCATTAAAATATACCTCATTATTTATTTTTACTTACTTTTATTTTAGAAAACACATACGCCCTTAAATGATCCCTAAAGGATTACCTGAAGAAAATGCCTGCAAGGAAAAAACAGGCGAAGCTTTGGGATAAAGTAACGCTTTAAAAATCGATGTCGATACAAGGCAATGGAAATAGGCTCATGTAGTTCATGAATATTGGCCGTTTTCCTCATCTGAAAACATTTAATCGTCAGTGGTAACAGCTTATTGGTTTGTCACTCAAATCTAAATTATTCACTGCTATAGTTGCTGATCCTCACGTGAGTACTGCATTGCAAAAAATAAACTGCTTTTACAGTATAATTCTGGCAGCCGAGGTTCCAATTAAAAGCAGGAAAATCGGCAGTAATAAACTGTAAAACATGCAGTTTTACAGTTTCTTACAGCAAAGTAAGAAATTTTACAGCTTATTGTCGTAACATTAAGCAGTGCTATACTGTAAAAACAACAGTATAATACTGGCAGTAGAGGTTCCAGTTTAAAGCTAAAATTTACGGTTATAAACTGTAAAATTCGTAATTTTACAGTTTATTACTGTAAAATTAGCAATTTTTACAAATTATTGTAAAATTAGCTGTATTATACTGTAAAAACATTCATTTTTACAACGTAGTTAATTCAAAAGCAATAGGATGAGGTTATACCGTTTGCCATTTTAGCGCCACATTACTGCTGGCCCACGCATCGAGTTCAACGCTCTGCTTTCACTGGGCAATTAAAGAAATCACATTAACTAAAAAGTCAGCCTTCCGCGCCAATCTAAAAGTGCAGTACTCACTCGAATTTAAATTTATTGCTGGGTCGATATAGGTCGAACATTGTACTGAATATTTAATCTCGGTTTTAAATGTCACCACGCAAAAGCTACTGCACCCACTCAAGTGGTGAAGAAATTACTGTCAAAGCACTTATTTTCACGAGCCGTAATATTCGCGAAAATGAGGACGTCGGAGATTTCTCGAGATGGAAATGTCGCAAAGTTTATATGAAGAGAATCGAAAGTTAATTATAATGTAGAAACCAAAACATTTTGTGAGGTTTGAATTTTCGCGATTAGGGCAATCTCGTGAAAATCGTGGAAATTAGTCTCGTGAAAATAAGTGTTTTAGAGTAGAGAAAATTTTAAGTATTGGAAATGGGGAAGGGTGCACGTTTTATTCACTCGTTTCACACAACGGAAATACACAGCTGATACATTTTATCTCTTCAATAGCAACGAAGATCATACAGCCCGAGCTTTAAATCTATAAATAAAAGCTAAAAATTGCCCAATTAGCAAATTTGTAAAAAAATGCCTAAAAGTAAAAAGTTTTTAAATAGTTAAACAAAAAAGCCAACTTAAAACAATTTTCTGAAATATATGCAGAAGCATTGACACAATGCATTTTCTGTAAATACCTATGAAGCAAAGACCTTTTGCTTTTCGACGCGTTATTATTATTATTATTTATTTTTAGTCATAAGGTTCAATGTGCATCAAGTTATCCATTCTGTAAAACTGCAAGAGCAAGAAATTGCATTGAATTATTAAGTGGTCTTCGAAAATTTCAAAAGCGAAAGAGCTTGCTTTCGGTCGGACGAAACATTTTCAGGAGCAGCTTTTTTTTTTTTTTTTTTTGACATGTGTAGGTGGGTTTCAAACATATTTGAAGGACTCTACCTCACTCACTGACAATTCTCCTAACTATAATATTGCAATTTCTCCTGTTAGAAAACAGTTTCATTAGTATCTGGAAATCACGATATGATTCTACACCAGTGCGTATGTTAGTAACTACACTCAGAGTGATATTTTTAAGACAGGTACAATATTGAGTACAAAGTTTTGCAATTAATGTGAAAAACAACATAAAACCAACAAATTTTATTACTTTAAAAAAAATCAAAAACTTAAATGCATTGAAAATCTGCAATAAATTCGAAAAAGAAACGATTTTTCTTTAAAAAACCTCAAGAAAAAAAAGAAAAACCCTTCTAATTTAAATGTTTTTATATCAAACATTAGTACTAATTTGTTGGAGTTTTTATATTTTTAACATATTTTATTTTCTAGCTATACTGCGGGGCGAAAATAACCATCAAAATGTAATGACGCCATTATTGCTGATTATTATGTAAAATGATCCCCTGAATGTAAACATGACCATCATTTTTCTACACCACGCTCCACAATTTGGAATAGGTGACCCCCTCTCCTTTTTTGAGTTTTCGTTTAATTTTGAGGGAAAGGGAGCATTATATGAACCATTGACATTATTCTGAGAAGCTAGAGAGGCTCAAAGTTCAAACTCATGAGCATTTGGGACAAGTTATGTGACTCAATTCAGCTCCTATAAACGTTATTACTGACCACCTTTAATAATGTTGAAGAAAGGGATGAAGTTCGAAAGCTCTTCGAGGTCCTATAAGTGCAATTTTAGGCGAAATTTTACAACATTAGGGAAGAGTGCAGGTTTGGAAACTTTTCAAACTAAAGTTCAAACCCCCTATTTTAGATGTTTCAATGAGGTTATGAAGACGGAGCTTGAGTATTTGCCCCGGAAATTCTTTGAAATTTAAAGTTTTAAAATGTAATTTTAAGCAATGATTTCTATAGGAAGTTTTTCAAAATTGAAGTCTTAAAAATTGCAATTATAGAGTCCTTGATTTTTCTTAGGAAGGGATTTCGTTTTAATAAAAATTAGCCACACGTAACGGAGTTTTTTTCTTCCGTGAAAGAGTTAGGAAAGTATTAGTTTTTAGTTGAAAGTTTATTTCTCATTGCTCTTCTTAGAAAATTCAGTTTCGCAGAATATTTTCAATCTTTTTTTTATTCTTGATCAAAGAGGTTAATTTATCAAGAAATTTGTTCAAATAATATCATGAGAAATCATTTTTGGCATTTTATTTGTAGTGGAAATAATTTTTAGCTTGGTGAAATTCGCTATTTTCTTCCAATCAAGAAATATTTAAAGTTAATACTTAATAGTTAAACACAAAGCGTTAGTTTTACTCAAAATTAATATCTTCAGAAATACATTTTTACAACAAAAGTTTAAAGAAACTACAGATTCTCAAAAGTTTATACATTGTTTTATTGTATGAGCTTGGAAAACGTTTCGAGTAAAGTAGAATTTCCATGAAGTCAAATAATGATGTAGGAAAAAAAATAAAGCTTTAGTTAAGAAAATTTAAAAGACCTTAATACCTGACAAAGGGCTGTAATCGATTTTACGTTCAGCAATAATTTCTATTATGATGAAAGTCTTTTGTTTTTCTGCTCTTATTGTTTCGTCTTGTCTCCGATTCAAAAAACGTAAACAATGTTTGTTTTAATCCCTACTTTGAACTAAACACAATCTGTTGCATTATTTACTGCTTCTAAATTCACTGGATGATAAAATATAAGTCATTCAAATTAATTGATTTTATTTTCATTTATTTATTCAGTGGAATTTTTGTACTGGTGATTTTTCTCTGTCCCAAAACTCAAAAGTTTACTTAATATTTTGTTTTGGGTCTTCTTTATTTTCCCCTATTTATGTGTAAGTCTCCGATTCAATAAAAACGAATGTATACACAATATCTAGGCACCCAATACGATTCCGTTAACATTTTATGCATACACTGTTGTTACTTTTCACAGATTTTTTAAAAATTCTTATTACTTAGAATTTACTGAATTATGACGCGCAATGAAATATAAAGGATTTGATTCTGCTTTCACAACGAATAACAGTTTTCATTTTCATATAGTTTTTTTCTTTTAAATATTTACTTTGGTTGATTAAACTGAACGTGCCAAATGTTACTCAATCTGAGAGATAATTTTATGCTTGAAAATCGATGTGGATACATGGAAAATAAGTTCGTTTAGTTCTGGTAGAAATTCGTATTTAGTTTCGTATGCGGTTGATCGATTCTTTTCAACGTCATTCATTAGCACTCTTGCCATTTCATGAAGTCATGGTCTGCTAGGATTTCTTTTTACCAACCACCGATCAGAATGATATTTATAAAATCCCCTTCGCTACAAATTCGAAATTTATTTTACCCGATATTTCTAAAACTCTGCGACTAAACTAAAAAGTCTGAGGAAAATATATTTTGAATGAGCTCAACGATAGTTTCGGCTTAATAGCTTTTTTAGCCCCTTGACGTCCTCGCATTTGATCCATTGAATGCTTCAAAAATACTTAGTGCAATAGTTTATCTCCTTTCTTTGTGACAAGTTGCAATAAATTTGTTATCACCCAGCATAATCCACAATTTGATTTTTTTTTACATGTAACTGCCGTGTACGGTAAAAAGCAAATGTTCGTGGATGGAAGAAACTAACGTGTTCTGATGCTAGGAAGAAACATATTTTTTTTTATTTACGATAGAAACAGTACTTTTTTCTTTTCAAATAATTTAGCTCAGTGTTTCTCAACTGGGGCAGAACCCTACCCCGTGGACGGTAAAAAGATGCTGACGTGTCGAATAAAATCACTTCAAACTTTTGCATTCTCATAAATACGCTCCCCCCCCCCCCCTATTCTTGCAAATTCCCTAGGGATTCAATGAAAATTTTTGCTCCGAAAGCATCAGCTATAAAAAGGTTGAGAATCACTGATTTTGCTCAATTTCATACATGTGAACAGCTATAAAACAACTGGGATAATCTAGGGCAATAACAATGGACTTTTTACTAATAAAAGAGAGAGGGAGAGAGAGAGAGAGAATTAAGTATATTATATTAGCTGCAGCATCATGTTATTAGCACTTTATAGTAGATTAAAATAAAAAATCTAGTTACTTACATGCATGCTTGTCACAGAGACGAAGTTAAAGAGATTTATTTCATTCAAGGCAAGAATTTAAGAGTAAAATACACGGAAATTGTGATTTCAGTAAAGTTGACCCAGAAGAGAAATATGGCGAAAAATATAGTAGAAGGTGTTTATCAGTTGATTTTTAAGCAACGTTATTTTGTACTAATTAAAATAATTGATTACTCTCCTATAGGGGACATTAAAGTTTGACAAAAATAGATTAAAACTGTAACGACAGGATAATTTAGTGTCGCATTTAGTAGCCGGAAGTTACTGAGAATCGACTGGTAAGTTGAATAAAAACTTATGTACATTGTACATTCTTTTTTATTGATTTCAACTTTAAAAAATTAGTTTTGCAGTAAGTCGACGCATTAACAATTTTTAATGAAGAAAAATTAACCATACCCCATTAAATAATATTGAGTAATCCACAATAAGTAATTCCTCAATTATTCCTTGTTGTCACTTCTAATAAGTTTGGAAAGACAATTTAGGCAGTAGCAAAATCATTGTATTCTTATGTTTTGATTTTAACTGAAATTGTTTTCTTTTAACAATTTTTTGCCATGTTTTGAAGGAATTCTGCTATTTGAAAAATCATTAAACGTTTTAGCTAAAACATTAAACAAGCAGCCAAAATACTATTAATACTGTAAAGCTTACGGTATAACTAACAATGTGATAAATAAGTCGATTTTTTGTAATCACTACTTGAAGAATCTAACGCACTTTTAAAAATATGATTTTTCAGAGAGTCAGTCTTTATTTTTATCACCTACTTATTTTTCTTTTTGCTTATTTTTGTGATGTAGCACAAGTACAGTACAAATATACATACATTATCCATATGAAAACTATGTAATACTAACAAGTTTCTTAAATCGCTAAACGGCAGAATTCTTGAAGTTCATTGAAAAATCGATATTTTTGTCCATTTAGCTGATTTTAATTGTGCATACAGAATGAAAGAACATGGGATTGTCATAGCCTTTATTGTAAGCTTAATCAAGGAGAATTAAATGAGTAAGGCATAAGAATCTTGTGTGGCAGAAATATAATTATTTATTCTTTATTTCATGTTAAGTGTACCTTTGTTAACAATTGGTTGAAATAAATAAATTGAACCGAATTAAAGTTTCGAGTTCATGGTTCCATACTTCCATGTAAAGATTTAGTGAACATCTTAATAAATTGTCGTTTTGCTATTTAATACGGGATAGTAAATATTTTTGGAGACTGAATACTGTCTAGAACAGTTCATATACATTTGTTTTTTTTAAGATTAAAATAATTGAAAGTAATTAAATCTTTATTAATGAGCTACTATGAGATAAAAGCTTATGCCGTTCAATGAAATAACAACTGTAAAAACAAATGCTCTATATCTTTATAAATAAAACCAATTACTATACGAAGCCATTCTCTCAGAAAAAAAAAAAATTTTTCATCAACCTTTCAGAAAAAGTGACGAAAAGTATTGTTAACATGGAACACTGTTTAAAAATTCAAAAAAAGTGTGGCTTTTCTAGTAAGACCTATTAAAAACGAATGATTCGTGAATAAGACATACAAGGTAAACATTGTCAACTTTTTGAAAATATTGTTGCATAAACGCAAACTTGACAGTGTAACGCACTTTCCATGAAATATAGATTTAACTAAGTGGCAAACCTAATGCTAAATACATTCCATTAGTTAAAACGGATACCAACGAACAAAAAGTTTTATTTACTTTTGATAAAATTTCCGAATCAAAACTTTGCGTGATAAAAGCAATTCGAACCTCACGCAAGCTTTCGCCGGTGAATGCTTGTAATGGGCTGCATTAACTTCAGAATTTGTACGTTAAAATGACTTCCAAGTCATTCATACTTCATGATATATTTTATTAAAGATCATTTACGATCTTTTCTTCATACTATATTATTCTGGGCACCGTTAACGATTTTTCTTGTTCCTGAATTGGATGATAAAAATACAAAAAAGAAAAAAAAGAATAGAACTCAAAAAACTTGTGAATTAAATCAAATATAGAGGTCGAAAGGGAAAATAAGAAAAATAAACAGAAATGAAATACCAGATATTATACTCCATAGAATTTGCAAGATTATGATTTTATACGTACTGTTTTGATCAAATTTTAATGCACTTCAAATCGGTTTAACTTTGTTTTCAAAGTTTGTGCGACGAGGATTATAATTCGATATTTTCGATCATTCAATAATACATTTAAGTATTCTTACAGAAAAATGATATGGTGCAATTTTTAAATACATAAGACAAAGTGCAAAAGAAAAAAGGAAATAGACAAGTTTTTCTCCTTTAAAAAACGCTTTTCACCAAAAAGAAATAAAATAACACATCAAAGCTAACGGAAACAATAACTTATAAAAATTTTGCATATTGCAGTAACAAACGTGGATCCAAACAAAGTAGGGTCAGACGAGGTAAAAGGGGACAAAGAGTAAATTAAAACAAACTCACTTGTATTCATTTTTGAAGCTAAAATGTTGGTGAGTGAAGTCAATGTAACATATAGAAAATATTCTGACATTTCTGCGTGTTTCCAAATATCGTCGCTTTGGAAGAACAACGCTGCAACTCAAAAAAAAAATCGAAAAATGACATTTTTATATCATTTTGTTCAGAAAAAATCGCTCTTTATGATGAACAAGGTTACAACTCAAACGTGTCAAAAATATCCGCTAGGGAGCAATTTTTAGAGAACACTGATGTAACTCAAACTACCTTCACTCTTTTAAAATTACGCCATTAGTTAAAATGCCATTGAAGTCAATCATGCTACATTAGAAAAGAGATTAAAATGCGGTTTTTTTAATGCTAGTTTCATTAAAATAGTCGCAATAGTTTTGAGCACAAGCGCGATAGAAGTTTCTGAAAAGCTAAAAATTGCTCTCTTGAAAAATGGACTTTGAGTTGCAGCGTTATTCTTCCAAAGCGACGATAGGTGTAGTGTGTAGGCGTGTTGCTTGTTTGAAGATGACGCTCTTTTTTTAGAAAAGTTTAAGTTTTAAAAAGTTTAAGTTTACTAATCTAACATTTTCCCTTCCAGCAACTATACAACTGCAAAATAATGTGTTTCAACTAGTTTCACTTGTTATGCGATGGCTTCGAAAACATATACTAATATATTTTAACTTCCCAGTCATTAATGATGCGAAATTTCGGTGTTTCTAGTACCGCCTTAAATACTGGACACTAGCGTAAATAGAAACAACCAATTTTTTCTTTCTTTTTTTGGAAGAAGGGAGATTGAATTTTGTATTTTACTTGATTTCACTGCATTAATTTTTGTAAAATATCTCTTAATGGTTTCAAACTGTATTGAAGGATTCAGCGAATTGAACGCGCCCTACGGGTTACGAATTTAAGTATTGTTGGTGTATAACTTCTTCAGATTTTAAACTGACTGTGTATATGCTGAATATCAACTTACGCCAACCTCATGGGGGAATTAAAGGGAGTGTTTTCATTTATTCTCTAGTCCCTAGGGTAAAAGGACATATTTCATTCGTTAGCATCTAGTCAAAGTTTTTTTTTTTTTTTTTTTTTCGTAGTTTTAGCCAAAATGTACAATATTTGCTGACTGAATTCATTGAAACGAAAGAGAAGGATCTAAAGTTGAAACATTGTAATGCCCTTTACTCCAACTGATCATACTTTTAAAGGTAAAGTTATTGCTTTTGTAAAAGTCAAAGAAGACCCTGTGATAAAAAAAGGAGCTTAACAATAATATCATGTCGATAACACATTTCACGGGTAAAAAAGTAACACATTAAATTAAATCTTTCAAAAAATGCTTCGATCGTGTAAATTTGTATTGAAAAAATAGAAAATAAAACAATTGAGGCGTTGTGAAGTAACGCATAGGAATGCCTTTTTTTTATATTTTATGCATTGAATTTTTTAAGGCAAAAAATAAATAAATAAATAAATAAGTAGTAATTGTTAGATTTTTCTACAACCTTTAAAGTAATGCTAGCGCTATGTTTTCAAAGCTAAGAAAATACAAATGATATAATAGATTCAAAACAATAAAATGTTGTTTAAGTACCAAATAAAAATCGTGCGAAAAACTGAAAATTACTCTTAAGAGTTTCTAAGTCGAAATACTTCGCCTCATTTTTCCGACTCTTTTCTTATCATTTGTCTATCATTTGGGTGTTAGAATCAAAAAACAATTAGCTCTTGATGAAAAGAAGTAAAATATTTCAGCCTTCTGGTAATAGCTGCGGTGTCACCAGAAAACAAACGATGATGCCAAACGTCCTTGAGATCACACCCAAACTGGTACCTCTAGGAGAAGCTTATTTGGAAAGCTATCAAGAAAGAGACACGACGTGCTAATGGATTCTTCTTGATTACTTTTACTGGAATTATTCACTTCGAAAAATTAATTTTAAATAAATTCAAGTGCAATGCTGAAAATGACTACTGCAAGAGTACCGTAAGTGGGGGTTCCTTTCTAAGCTTTTTTTTAATTATTATTTTTATTTATTTAGTTTTTTTTTATTTATTTATTTTAAATTTTTATTTATTTTATTTTTTTCCACTGGATAAAAATCATTTAATCTTAGATGTATTTACTGCAGGCCCGTCAGTTAGGGGGGACACCCCCCCCCCGCCGGCTTTAAGAAATCAATATGTTTAGATTAAAGTGGGCGTGTTTTTTTTTATGTTTTCCGATGAAATTGTATTGTGTTCGCCCCCTTTGCCCCCCCCCCCTGAAAAACCTTGAAATGACGGGCCTGATTTACTGCTATATGTAGTTAATCTTCGCTTATGTAATAACATAGAAGCGTATACTAAATATTAATATATGCTCCAGTCAAAAATAATAACAATCGTCGCCGCCTTGCAAGTTGCCTTCATGGCAGTTTTGTTTTTTAATAAAACTTATGGCGAAGGAACTGTCAGGCTTTAAACAGAACAATACCCATCGATTTAGGCATTGCAGTTCAATAACTTAGCAGTTTACCTAATATTTTTAACCTAATCACTTGAAAAAAATACGATGCTTACTTGTTTACGTTGATTTATATTGTACGAGTCTACTACTTCAAAAAATTAATCTCCTGACTTCGGGCTCCAAAATTCCCCAAAAGTTTCTCATTTTTACTGCAGTTTTATTTAGTTTTTTTTCTGTTGCTCGAAAAAATTAATTTTTGATATTTCTTTGTTTTTTTTTTTTTAAGTATATGTTTCACAAAAGTGTTAATTTATCATAAAAGTTTAATAGTTAAAGCAATATTTAGCCTCTTTCTAGATGTTTGTAACACGTACAGTAATTCATTAGTCTTTGAAAAATAGTTATAAAGCAGATGTTTCAAGCTATGAATACGTAAAAGCTCTATAAAATGCCTTCTATCTATTTTGACTGTATTCCAAGCATTTAAATAGAAGACTGAAAATAATTAGATTCATGTCAAAAAAAATTATATATTAAAAAAATTGCATCCGAAAATCAAGTTTTCAATGACAAAAGACATTGAACACAGATTTATATCCGCAAATCAATGGGAAAAAAATTCGACTTATCACTAATATATAATTCTTGGTGCATATTCATGTTACATTCCCTCTATTTAAAATGGCGCAAATAAATATATACTTATTTACTAAAGCATCAATGAAAAATATTAAAAGACAATGTGCAGAATGTGTGTGAAAAGTAACTTACTACTGAAAAGTTAAAGTTACTTCACTTTTTATGAAGCTATGACGCGACACAACAGCTTGAGCAATAAATGATTCAATGGAGAGGAAAATCTGCTTCAAAGCGTACTTTATGTCAAAAAATAATAACCGGAATAGAAATTCGTATCGTCGTCTTGATGAATTCATGTAAGCTAAAAAATACAGCAATTTACCAAACAGTAACTACTGCTTTAAAATTTCACGGAAATTTGAAAACTGTCTATGTAGACTTTGCTAGTGTTCACGAGCGTAAGTGTTGTTTGGAGATATCTCAAGAAGGGGTGAGGTGGTGCATAGGGAAACAGTTTCAATCAGGGGTTTCGTCTCAATCATTAGAAGCCAGACAGCTACTATACCTAAAAAAGTAAAAGCAGATTTATTTTAAAGTTCCCAAATCTTAGTTAGTTTAGCATTTGGTGCTTCTGCCCAGTGAAATTTTAAAAACACAAATGTTACCAAAGAACTTACTGACCCAAAATCCAAAATAAAAAGAAATACAATTGAGACTTGTTAAAATAAAAAATAAAATATTTTTCGACAATATGCTAAGGGCCACCCATATATATATATATATATATATATATATATATATATATATATATATATATATATATATATATATTCAATACAAGTCGATGTGTGCGCTATGGGAATGTTGGCAATCATTATCGAATGTCGACATTTACCATGTTACGGTCTATCACGGTAACATCATATAGTATGAAATTGATAGTAAATCGAGAATTCAACTCTGTTCTTCACTGACTTCTTTAAACGTAGCATGCATACATCTTGCTCCGAAAAATAAGGGAAACTAAGCTAGGAAAATTGCGAATATATATTCCTTCCTATGTATTTTTAGCGAATAAAATCATGTTTCTTTTTCCTCCAGTGACTGAAGGTTATTATAATACGATCATTTTAGTTAAAAAATAAAACTACTTTTCCCACAGTGTCATCTTTAAAGAATGATCATATGCCTGTACAGTTGTTTGGAAACACGCAAAACTATCAGAATCTCTTCCATATGTTACCTAACATTCCCTCACCATCAGTTTAATTTCAAAAATCACCAACAGAATTCTTTCCCATTTACCCCATGCTTCCTTTATCCCAAACTATTGCTCATTGAGTTAACGTTTCGCTCATCTGAATTAAATAATGAGGAAATGTTGTACTTAAATCACTTAGAGTATCGATTCATTTCAAGAGGATAGTGGACTGCAACGCCTAATCAATATATTGATGCTCATATGTTCTCTGATTTCTCCTCAAGCTGTGACGAAAGCACTGCTTTTCCAAATGTATATTTGTTGTCGATTCCCCATTCAATTGTCCGTACTTTTGTACCCGCTGTATTTTTTTTTTTTTTTTCTTGCTCCTTTGTGAAATTTTTGACAGTAGAAATGGTTTGAAGCTTTCCAAAAATTTAAACAGTATTTGAATGTTAACATTTGGGTAAAATCTCCAGAGTGAAAAACGCACGTCTTGAGGAGTTTTGGAAAAATATTTTACTGTTTTTATTACTGTATTATTTACTACACTGCCGTGGGCAAAGGGCAGTAACTGCAAATTTTTCATTTTTTTTTTTTTTTTTTTTTTTTGCATTTTTGAAATCTATGTTACATTAGTTTTATGGTACAAACATCCTTTTTTTTGTTTCCAATGAAAAAAAACTGTTTTTTAATCAATGGAAATTAGCAGTAATTGCGTTTTTTGGTACTTTGAGTAGGTAAATGGTCATTGGTTGCATTTGAATGTTCCCAAGGGGGTGTTTTATTCCTTTTTGGGGTGAAACAGTGTTAATATCAATACAGACTTAAGTGATATAAATTGGCGCTACCACTTGGTGATATATCGCCCAGCTTTTGGTCGCCAACTTTGTGACTTATCGCCAAATTGGCGACAATTTTGGCAAAAAAATTATTTCATGAGTTTGGGTTCAATTTAGGGCTATTGGCGGTATTTTGCGAAAAATCCACTGAATGATGCTAAAATAGGCGATGTTTAGAACATGAATCATTGTAAATCATTTTTTGCATTGTTTCGTGGCAAATTAATGGTGTAAATATTTGAATTGTTATCTTGCTCACTCCAAGCACTATTTTAACACTTAAGGCATCTACTAAGAAATGTACACGTAAAAGGAAGTAGTGTGGGGTCTATACCATATTTTTTTCTTTCAAATAAAAATTCTCTCCACTAACAGACGATATTTAGATACACAAGCAAAACTTGGTAGACGACAAACAAAAATGCAGCAATGAAATGATTTTATTTACATTATTTTGTTTTCTTTTAATTACAGTTGCTTTCGTACTAACAGACGATAGTTTTGCAGTTTAATACCAAGCTGTTACATTTTTAATAGTTCTATGAAAAGAATCGTCAGCACAACAAGCATTTCAAGAGCTCTTTTTTTCAAAGGGATTTCTTGTTTTGATGCAAAGTACAAAGCATTAACTGATTTGTAGTAATTTTTAAAAATCTGGTGTGAACGCCACACTACTTCTTTTTACGTTTAAATTCCATAATAAATGCCTCAAGTGTTAAAATAGTGCATTAGAGTGAGCACGATAACTATTCAAACATTTACACCCCCAGTTTGTCAAGAATCAATGTAAAATAATGTTTTACAATGATTTATTTTCTAAATATCGCCGATTTTAACATGAATCAGTGAATTGTTCAGAAAATGTGCCCAATAGCGCCAAATTAAATCCAATTTTTTTTTAAATCCTTTTTTCGCCAAATTTGTGGAAATTTTGGCGGCAAACAGTTGGCGACCAAAAGTTTGGCGATATATCGCCAAGTGGTTGCACCAAATCATATCACTCAATCTGCATTGAAATTAACATTGATTTACCCCAAAAAGGGGTAAAAGACCCCCTTGGAAACATTCGAATGCAACCACAAGGGAGGTGCACAACTAGACCCCCTCAGAGTCTGCATACCTAACTAGAAAATTCTACGGCATGCAGTTTTTGAGTTATGCGACATGATCACAATACTTCCTTTACTAAGTAAAAAGAAGTAAAAATGGCTGAAGAATCTTCCGGTTTTGCTTCATATTTTTCATAATACAATACAGTTTCGATATATTTCTTAATTATATTTCGTGTTCGTTTATATTAAATCTATATCAAGTGAATACACGGTATTTATGTATATTTTTAAACGAAACATACCATTCACTACGCAATAATATATTTCGTAATAACATATCTACTCCGCATATTGTCGAATATGTAAATACTGAACATTTAGTAGCATACTGTGCAGTTACTGCCGACTGCCAGTCAATTCCGTATGACAATCACGAGTGAAAAGGGCAGGTAAACGGCAGTATCTGTTTTACCGCTTCCTGTGCTTGCGAAATCAAAATTCAATCGATTATCCAAAAAATGTATCGGTATAAACATATAGTACCGCCTATGTTCGAAGTTTAAAGTTTTATGGATGTTTGTGGGAAATCAAAAACGCGTTTCTTCAAATGTCTCGAAAACTCATTTTTGCAGATACTGCCGTTTACCTGCCCACGGCAGTACAATCATTTGCTTGTTTGCATACCTCATAATGAATGATTGACTGATTTAACTCGATTTCAAACAATTGTTTCATCAAGTATAAGAACCATATCAGTTACGGTTAATATTTTTTCTGAAAGTATTTTCTTGTTTCGCTTTTTATTTTTCATTTGCGCTAGGTTACATAGAAATTATACCTCTGTGTCTGAATGGCAGTCTGTTAACAAATAAAAGATGTATCTGACGTGAAGTAGCACTAACTTATCAACTTTATCATTTACAATTTGTACGCAATTTCACAATAGAAGGAAGTTCATGCAACAGTTCAAACAGTTAATTTTCTTAAGCATATTTATTAGTAAAAAACAAACTTTGAGATCTACAGGTTTTCGGGTCATTTATACGTAATTTTTCAAATCCTTATCTATGTAAAATTGATCTAAAGCAAGATTTGCAACCACAGTCAAACTTTCATTTATTTACACAGTTTCTTTTAAACTGAAAAATATAAATGTCATAAGAGTCATAAGTTGAAAATGTTTATTAACATTTTAGAACCAAGTAATGTTTACATTTTTTGTGTGTGTGTGCGTGTGTGTATGTATATATATATATATACACTCCTTTTTTTAAAGGGAAACTTATAAGAACCAAAAGTGTAACAACTAATTCCGGATATCTTCAATTCATGCAATTGTTTTGATTCAAAATCATAAAACTCTAATTTAAATATAGATGTCTTAATGCTATATAACATTCTTTAGAATTACAACGCCCCTTAGAAATGTATGTCGTCGAGTAACCTGAATTCTGCTCTAGAAAAAAAATTGCCATTCAACTTTTTTTCTTCTCTCCCATCTAGTACAGAGTATCCATGATTGATGTGGCCGTATTCTTCCTTTAGTTCTGAAGTATGTCTCAACTGCATTTACTGCCTACACTATTATGACACCTATGCATTAATTTTCCACACTTATTTTCCATCCATGCTAGCACAATTTTCTTTTGGGGGGGAGGGGTATTTTCTAGCACAATTTTAACCTTTTATCTGACTTATCAGTTACGTAATTGAGCTCCGGTGCAATAAATTTCTAATGTATATCTGAAATACATGAATTTGCAAAAAGTATTATGCTCGTACATTAATTTGTACACATTTATATATAATTTTTCTATCTATTTTTTTAAAGCAAAACAAATCCGTTTAATTGTTTTTTTTTTAAACAAAATATTTTTTTATTTGCTGACGAGTCTTCTACGTTAAGCTGCAGAAAAAGGAGGGACGTAGAATCCTACGGAGTGTCACAAATTATTACCAGTCTTATTAATGACCTTGGAGATTACTTTTAAGCGAAAAATTCATTACTCAGTGTTGAGTTTTTATTTTAATTATTGAAAAAGTCGGCAAAAATTTGTAAATATCCGTTACCATCCTGCGTCTTAAGTTTTATTGAATACAACTATTTGTAGGTGATTACTATATTATTACACAACTTAACACTGCACAAACTATTTTAACTTTTTCGGAAAGTATAAAACAAAATAACAATGTGACAACTGTCAACTAGCACTTCAGTGTTTTCTACCGTAAAAGAGTTCCCTCTACCCCTAATCGCTTGTCTAATATTTGCTCCGCTATTTGTCCATTTTTCAGATTTTATCTTTCGTTCGTTTTTTATATAGGGTAAGTGCTCCAGTAGTCGGCCAGTCTCCAGTAGTCGGCCACAATGACATAAAACTCCTCATAAATAGTACATTTTTAATTCAAAATCAGATATGGCGCATTCACACATTCATGTACCTATCCTCAATCATCAACCAGTGGCAGTTAAGTTTTGGGTACTTTTTTTGAATGAGTAATGAGTCATTTCATTTTGAATGGTGTGCCCGTCATCCAAGATTGCGATTCTGCTTATTTTTCAGCTAAGAGGACACGTCTTCTTAAAATGGCCAATTACACTTAATAATTCAATTCTGCTGTAAATTTGAGTGATTTTTATCTTAATGGAATGTCTAACATTATGTTTCAATGAAAGAGCGAACTCCTGGTTAGACTCGATTGTTTTTAAAGGGGTGGCCGACTACTGGGTACAGAATTCTTCTGCATTTCCAATAGTCGGCCATGATAGACCGACGACTGGTTCTAAGCAATTTGGATGATTTATCCAGTAGTCGGCCACATACTTAATGTAGCTTTTTATTCTTAATATGGGTTCATCAAATTAAAACTAAATTAACTTATTGAAATACAGAGACAATTTAACTGTTTTGAGTAAAAATACCTTTTCCAAAGTTTATTTTTCTTGAAAAATAGTAATTAAATTAAATGTCTTAACTTCTTTTGACCACCATTTCGACATTTTATTGCTCCTAGTGTTGTAAATTTAATTGAAAATTCTAAAAAAGATATTTTTTAATACGCATACGTTGAGTTAAGATTATAAGTTTTAATACTCATCTAGTTATTATCAAATGGTGTTTTAATATTTTTTCTTATCAAATTTTATCTTAAACTAATGAAATTGAAGAAACGAGTGATTTGACTTCTATTGATACTTATTCGGCAGTTAATAAACATTCCTCAATTATAGGAGATAAGATGCATTACTTCAATAGTCACATAGACTCAAGTTATTTAATGAGTGCCAAGCATGTAGTTATTCTTTCTTTTGCTATTAAGCTTAACTTTTTGCTTTACCAAAGGTTCAAGACCCCTGTGCTCTATTTAGGATAAATGTTTCAAATGTTGGTACATTTTCACTAATGATTCTCCCCAAATGTTTGACTTCTTGAGTTTTCTTCGCTAGAGGACTAGAATTGTACTGAGTTAATTTCAAAACTACATGGTTACATTGTTGCAAACTAAATTGTGGTTTGTTTTCAAGGTTGTTTACTAACATTCTTGTCGAAAGCTGTAAGATTACTTTCATGACATCCCGAGTTCCATTTACTTCCTTATTTCATCTTATTTCAATTAGTTTAAAACAAATAACCTTGCTTCAGGGGAATATTTTGTGCTAGATGAAGATTTGATGGAGATTCCTTTTAGCGCATTTTTGCATGTGTTTTTACTTGCACAGTTTTAGAAGCAATCATTTCTGAAACTACAGTTTTAGTTTTATCTTCCGTATGTTGAAATTCCGTTCTAATGAATGTGAACCAGTTAAGTGCCGACGTGATTATTGGTCATGAATTGTGTCGACTCTATTAATACGTCTTTATGTCTACATAAACAGTAAAGCAGTTTTTCATTTCTTGATTCTTTGGTTATTATCACTAAAAACTGCTGTTCACTACAAAACTATTCCTGGGCAATTCCATGGTGTCGGACGAAAAAACGAAGAAATATTTTTTAGTTTTAGTTCCATTTATCAAATATAAACTGAATAGAAATGATTAAGTTGGTATTCAAAATACTCGCTACATCATAATGAATAAAAAATCATGTTAGTTTTTTAAAATAGATCTCTTAAATAGAAATTAAGAAGATTTAAAGAGTTGGTGTCGGACGTAAACGCACAAATAGTAAAATTGGAGATTCACTTAAAATTTACTGAAACTCTGCGAATTGGCTTACCTTTTAATTTCAAAAACAGCTAAGATCGATAGTATACTTATGATTAAAGCATAATTTACAGTTTTTTAATGATATTGTTTTGAATAAAATGAACTTGGAACTACTTTTACCTTGGTGTCGGACGTAAATTTGCGGTGTCGGACGTAAACTCTTCGAATTGGACCTAAACCGTTGTTCTTAAATGCAATGATTACAGTTTTAAATAAGAAAATTAGCTTAAATTTTATTCCTAGGTCACACATATTATTTTTTAACATTTAAAAGGGTTCATCAAATTTAAACTGCCCCCTTTTTCCTGTTGGGATCGGAGGACGAATACGTTTATAATGTCCCGTAATTTGTAAAATATTTTGTCCTCAGTTCTTGGCCAACCTTAAAATAACCTTTTGAACTATGCATAACTGATACTACAATGTAATTTTTTTGGTGATACATCCAAGACAAAGCATGGCATCATGCGTTACCACAACCCAGTCATTGATGTTTACTGTATCAAGATCTGCAGATTCTTCGATCCTGGAATTAAAACTGCTTTCCAGTGATGATGCAAATGCTTTGTATCTATGTGTATATCTTTTGCTGGAATATACTTGATGTGCATATTTGGATTTAAAAGTGCTGAAACTTCAGAAAATTGCTCCGCTTTTGTCACCGTCATTTTTCCTGTTTTAACGCGGTGCCAAACGATTTTTTCACAGTGCCTCCTATGGCATCAACCACCATCAACCAGCAAATATGAATATTAATCAGTACACTGATAAAAAATGTAAGCATCCACTTGTACAAATACAACTACGAAATCCATGTATTCTGACTCTTTGCGAAACAGAATACAGGTTGTGTTGTGATGATCTAGCCTTTAAAACTTTAGATAAATACTTAAAAGTTGGGTTGCTGTTCTTTTCAAAGCAATAATATGTATATGCACTTTTTATTAATTCAAGAGTTCCCAGAACAACTCAGATGCATTGTAAGTGTCTTAATATAAATGTCTCATGAGAAGAAAAAAAACTTTTAAAGCATTATTCTGAAGCAAAATTTACTATTTAATAAGTAAATTTAAAGTATATGTATGCACAGTAAAGTCAAAATTATCATTTTTTTAAATCATGCTTCACTTTAACTTTGTAATTAAAAGCAAAATATGGAGAATCACAGTTGTAAACAAGTGTTATATAAGGAATGTATCAGTGTCGGACGTAAAAAAATTCTTTACGTCCGACACCTAGATTTTAATTGAAAATATTTACTTGTTACAAAATGTTAATAGGTTACATCAATGAGACCAAACATCTTACTTTGCATACAAAGTTAGATGTATGTAGCTTTAAAATTATTGTCCCAGCATAATTAATCGTACATTTTGGTGTCGGACGTAAAACACTTAATGTGCCCCATGAGAATTCTGTCACAAATAAAAATGAATTATATTCTCACACATTTTTGCAACATCACCTGTTGTAGATTGAATATGTAAATAGTTATTCGTCGTAATTCACAATTTTAGTATGTATATTTTAGAAAAAACAGAGCTTCTTTGAGAGTCGTCAAATGTAGTTTGAAAACGCTCTGGATGTTGACCTTAGTTTGACGTCTTGTAACTTAGTTAAAACTTAAGTTATAAAAATTTAGACGTGAATTTCAAAATATACAACTCTTTACCTTTAAAATGATACCTTGTTTGTTTAGAAATATTAATTTTGAAAATTTGACCATCTGGTTGACCTTATCGTGGAATTGCCCTCCTGTTTTTTTTACTTCCTAAGCAAGTACATTTTGTACATTTTATATAAACTTCGTTTATTTTGTCCCTTCTTGCATCTTTAGCAAGTGCTGCTGAAATTCGTTTCTTCAGAAGCTTTTTTTTTTTTTTAACTTTCTTTTAAGCCCAAACTACGTATACGCAACACGTAATACTTTGTTGCAACAACATTTATTTTATCTTTTATTACTCATTTCACAATACAAAGTTAAATCGTTTATTTCTGGAGATCGTCCTAAAACGGTGTCTGGGTTTAACAAGAGGAAGGGGTGGTTGATTAAACTGTGACGTGACAGATAGCGGCAGGGGGGGTGGGAGGTAACAAGAAATATGAGTTTTTATATTTTGGTTCGCACAAAAGCATTTTATGTAACAACTAGCGGTACCCGCACGGCTTTGCCCGTGATATAAAACTAAAACGTCATTTGGTAATAAATTCATATCGCAGAAAGAATGCTCAATTTTAGTTATAATTCAACTATAATTCCTTAATAACAATTTGTTTGTGAGTTATAGTGTGGTAGGAGAGGGTAGCTTGAATTGTGAAACATTGAGAAAAAGGGATGGAGGGGGTCCAAGTATGTTGGGAAAAAAGTGTTGCGCCATTTATACTCATACACTTATGAAGCTTTTTTTGATGTTTTAAATTATTTTCTTTTTGATATAGACATATTTTTAGACGTTATTCAGAAAAAAATATTTTTTAGCGCGAGTTTTTAATAAAAAACGGTTTTTAGGCAGCTAAAGTATAAAAACATTAATGTCCCGAGAAATCTGTGCTAATTTACTGCCTAAAATTAATAATGGTAGATTGATAGTTAGACAAATAAGTAAAACACATAGTGTATCAAGAAGTACACTAACATGATCATCTACACGGTTGAGTACCAGAGGTACCACGAAAAATATGACCAGACTAAGTATAATGCATCGGTGCAGGTCAGTCATTTCACGTTTTTAGAGGGGGGGGGACAAAGGGTGCAAACACAATGCAATTTCATCGGAAAAAAGCAAACACCACGCCCACTTATATATTAATTAACTGATTTCTGAAAACCGGGGGGGGGTGGAGCAATTGACCCCCCCCCCCTTCCTGACCCCCCAAATGACGGGTCTGGTTCGTTGTAAGTTTCCCTTTGTTTTGTTATTTTAATTCAACCCCCTATATCAGATAAGATCAATGAAAATGAAGTGGCCGACTACTGGATTCAACGTGGCCGAGCACTGGATTTCTGTGGCCGACTACTGGAGCATTTACTAGTGTTGACAACAGCTTGGATTTTAACATAATTTTTTTTTAAATTTCTGAAACAAGTAGGTGATTCACTATCAGAAAGGTTCATTCTAAAGTTTTTCCTTGTGTTTGTTGCTGTATTGATAGCTGAAAGTTCTAGGTTAGCCAAGATCCACAAAAGATGTCTTAAATGGCCAACTACTGGAGCACTTACCCTATTGTATCGCATTTTTGGAATAAGACAAAAAAAGAAACATTATTTGTTTTAGAAGAAAAATTCATTGTTAGTTAATTTTAGAAATGTGATTAAACTGCATACATTATATTATATATAATTCTGTACATTAGCTACAAGTGTTCATTAAGAAATATCGTATGAAAGGTACTTTTCGTTACTTCTCGCTATATCGGACTTTAAACGATTGCACGCACTATGTTAAGCAGAAAATTGAGGCCAGAGTAACTAAATTAATCGGAAAAAAACATAACTTGTTGTATTTATGAGAAAAGCCGACTTCAGCTGATGAAAGCTAGAAAACTTCGTCAAAGATTTTTTTTTACTACAGATAAAAACATAAAAATGATTAATACTTATTTTTATACGAGATTTTTCTAACCAAAAAATATAATGAAATACCGCTTTCGGCAATCCGTAGTTATATGGGTTCGTAAAATCACTTCCTACCTATTTGTTTCAATTCATTCTATTAAAAATCCCCCGAGATCGTCATTAAAGATATTTTACTTACTGTCTAGAAATGAATAAGAGTTTTTTGTGACGAGTAATTTAATTGAGTTACTCGAATAAGTTGCTCTTCGTCATATTGTGCTGGCCGTTTTGATTAACGAGCAAATACAATGTTGCGAGTCCGATCCTTATTATCAAGTAATTGGTATAAAGCTTGATTTGAGAAGTCGTTATCCGAGTGCAAAAGTGCGTTTCATATATCAGTTCTTCACTGAAGATAATCTGACGGCTTAAATGAGTTTTTAAAGGCTACGAATACAACGATCAGATAAGACATATTTGATATTATGAAGTATAAGGACTTATTGAAAATAATCAGATAGATACTTCTGTTATTGTTGAAGGCATGCAATGCGACAGTGCAAAAATCTTTAGTGAATATAGTTCTTAAGCAAGGAAATGTTGATATGAGAAAAAAAATCTCTCTCCCTCAGCCATGATAATTAAATAATAAATATCGTCTTAAAACGAAAAAACTACTTTTCGATCACTTGCAAGTTAGATTTAGAACTGCAAAAAAAAAACTGTCTGTTTGAGGCTAACAGATGTTTAAAAATGATTCTTACATGGATTCATATAACATGTCATGATTAAAATATTAGTCTCAAAGGAAAGTTGAATTGGGAAGGCAAACATTTAACTGACATGAATCATTTTCTATGGAAGTCGGTACTGTGGAAGTCGGACTTCACACCAAATTACGGTACAGTTGCAAAAGTGAAGCAGCGCACCCTAAATTGCCAGCCTGGCTGGCACAAGACAACAACAACAATCTCTTTCCATACAGAGATACTCGCAAGCATCTTCTTCCAACCCAATTTTCTGGTATTTTAATGGCAGAATGTTATTCTTATAAATATTCATCACAATGATATAACCATTTATTTCAAACATTTCTTTTTAAATTTCAGCTTTAAATGGTGACTAAACCATTCAATTGTCTGAAGAAAAATTGGTTTCTTGTCTACTTACTCATCTCTGAAACCAGCATAGGATAGGTGCGCCACTTTAGAACTTATTCGGTTGCATGCATTACACATTTATAACCAGGTTACTGACGTAAAAAAAGTTATGAGACTCAAGTCCTTCATTTTTTTCAAATGGTGCCCACCACAGAGGAGGGATGTCAAGGCCCCTTGAAATTTTCAAGAGGGTTCTTTATAGGGGTAATTTTGCCCTTTGAGCGGTTGTTCTAAGGGTTTCGTATTATTTAAGGGGGTTGTGTGCATTATTTTGGTATGCAAATCTAAAAAATACACAACGAATTATTTTGCAGTTAATAGTTTGAAAGAATCTGGACAAGAATGACGTTTTTTCCCATAATTTATATATTTGCATACGGTGGGAAACATAATGTAATTCTTTTTGTTTGTTATAAAACATTAGCACTATGCTCAGAAAATTCCGCCCGGGTGGCACCCTCTACCCTCCAGAGGGTGATACCCAAATGTAACTAACAGTTCACGATAAGTATAAATATCAGTTCTTGAAATGTTCCCCAAATATTTAACTTATATGAGGAATAATTTAACAAAACGGTAATTTAACAAAACGTATCCACTTTTTACAAAAAAATTTTTTTTTTTTTTTTTGACAATTTCAATGCATCCGTCCTCAAATTTTTTGAGGTAATTTCAAACAAAGGGAAACACATCTTGATTCAATATGCTGAACGAAAACTTTTTTTCCTCAAAACAACACATCAAAAATTTTAGAATTGCAGCACGGCATTTCAGTTTTGAACTGAGAAAGTCGCAAAATATCCGCTAGGTGTCCGGTGGTCTTTTGTATGATTTATGAGAAAGACATGTTTTGCTACCATTATGGTGCATTTACAGTCTTATTCGGGCAACGTGTTATCAATAAAGCTATGAGGATTATAAAACCGATAGATAATGTTATTGTGTTGATAAAAAAGGCATTGACATACTGTCTGATCTTCTTAGGTGAAACCTGCGTATTTACGCATGCTTCAGGTCTTCTCTGATCTTACTAAAATAGGGGTGTTAGGTAATGTAGCAAACTAAAATAGGGGTGTTAGGTAATGTAGCAAACTAAAATAGGGGTGTTAGGTAATGTAGCAACAAAGAAAAGAATAATAAAAAGCATTTTGAGCCGTATCAAACAACGTAGAACGATGCTAATTTTAAATACATAGTTTAGTTGAATATGTCAAAAGGATATAGCAAATGCAAGTTTTAAATTGAAAACTTTGGAAAGTTCCCTCTCACAACCCATCACCACTTTTTTAAGTGGAATGGTTCGCGAGTGCTAAGCGCGGTTTTTAAGGACGTCATGTTGTCTTACATGTCTAGTTTGACCAGCTACCAGTTTTTAACAATTTGGACTAGTTTTTCTCCTTTCAAAGCTAGTCTACTTTATTTTATTTTACTGGGTTTTCAAAATTGAAAATGAAACAGCGTTAAGAGTTCCAAAATTAAAAAAATGATTTTTCATATTTTTTTCTGTGTGAATTTTCTAAATAAGATACAGAGAAATAGCATTCCAACTAACTTTTTTTGCTGTTATGGGAATTTCGTTGTAATAGAATTCAAGCAGTTTAATAAAAATAATATTCGACTGAAAACTCATATCGCTGGAGCAAATATTTAGATGTATTGGTTTTCGTTGTAACGGACTTAACTGCATTTTAATCAGTGTTCCAGGGGCAGTGTTCTTTTATTAATTTTTAACTTTGGTCTTTTCTACTACAGCCTACGTTTCATGAAAAAGTACTGTGAGCATTCACACAGCAAAATCAAGAAATTTTTACTCTCTTATCTGGTTATGAAGTTAAGACTATCAGAACTTCAAATGTTCGTCAATTTCACGGACGTTCGATTAACTAACTTTAAGTTCAAGTTCACCGATATGACGTAGTGATGTATTAGACTTTTGGTAAACTCGGAGCTACCAATATTCAAGTTTTCGTTCAAAAGGGCACACGTTTTTCAAACAAAACGGCATATATCCAAAATTAGAATGGCGATGTCTCCTTCATTTTTTCTTACTCAGGGACATAATCTGTTACACTTTTGACCTTAAATATGACCCAGAAAATAAGATAAAATATTTTGATGTTAGTCTAATTAGCTTTTTTCACCTCCTGATTATTTTTGGAAAATATATATATATATATATATATATATATATATTTTCTTTTTGATAAATTAGTCTTCATATAGAAGCCATCAAATGCAGTAGCATCACTAAAAGGGGGAAGGGAGGATGTTACACCCGGTTACACCCTTCTGGGAATTGACATCCAAGAAGTACCTAAAAGCTCATGAAAAATATACATATTTCCTTTTTTGAAAACTTTCCAAAATATTTTAAATTGCATAGAATGTATCAAGGGTAGTACCATCACTATTTGATGGGGAGGACATGCAAAATGTATCTATGAATATGTGAAAAATATATACTTCCTTTCTTCAAATTTGCTCACAATATTTTTAATTGTATTGAATCTATCAAACATATTAGCGTCACAACTGAGATGTGGCTGTGCACCGGTTTACACCACTCTGGGGTTGCCCCCAAAATGTATCTGGAAACCTATTTCCTTTCTTGAAAATTTCTCACAATATTTTTATTTTATTTTTTTAACTATCAAACGCAATAGCATTACAACGGTAGAGGGAGGGGGAAGTGTATATTGTAGGGCCCTTCGCAATTGCAGCATGGTAAATAAACTACTAATCCTTCTAATGTCTTGTTTAGTCATCATACATATGGGCATCGACTCTGGGATTGATGCAGTTTTCGAGCACTTCAAAAATTCTTGGCGGGGCTGAGGGAGGAAGGGGAGGGGGGCATTTTTGAGGCAGTTCTAGGCCAAAAAGTAAGGTCGAGTTGCACGCGTCAACAAATCAAAGACCGAATAAGTGGAAAATCACTGTCAGATAGAAATGAAATCTTCAAATTTATTCGTAAGAAATAAATTTAAAAAAAAGGAAATCTTGTTTTCGATTAAAATGGAGCAATGTGCGTAGTGTAACAGAAAACTTTATTTTGATTTACATTGCTCTTTTAATGTACTCGTATATTTGCTAGTTAAAAAATTCCATTATGCCACATAAATAATAATCGGTTTTTAGAAAAAAATGTATGAACGTGATATGCATATACAGAATTTAAAGTTTTTTTTTTTTTTTAAATTTAAGTGAGGTGTGACACCTCTCAAATTATCATACCGAGTGACATCCGTGCAAACAGCGCCACTGATAAAAGTAAAATAATTACCTTAATCGGACTTATGAGACGAAAACTAAATAAAAGGTATTTTCTATATCTTTCTGTTCTAACTTTTTTTGTATTTTATTTGAGCTAACAGGTTAGGGCATTGATCTATCTTAAAATGTCGGTTTACAAATACTGAGTTTGTTGATTCTTTATTCGTTAACTCATTGCATTGATAGCAGATCCTAAACGCAGGTTTTAAATGCCATTTATTTCAGATTTTCAGAAACAAATTTTTCGTTATGTTATGCCATAACTTGATTGCAACTCTTTTATTTTCATCCATACACAGAAAGACGTGCGGCTCTAAAATATCTCATAAATTGAGAATTACCAAAAAGTATCATGTTTCTATAAAAGCAGAAATTTATTTCAATCAAAAAGCAAATTATTTCAACGCATATAAAGCATTGTTTTACGAATAAGATTTAGACTATACATTACTACAGGGGAAGCACTAATCAAACTATAGATATTTTCTCTGTGAAACAACTTCTACTCAAAGCTAATTTTATTAATATATTCAACCGAAATAATGAAAGTCGATTGTGCATCAGCTCGTTACAACGGGTCCAGGAATAAATTGATATTTATAGCTTGCTAAATTAAAACGCAGTTTGGGAAAAGGGTGTCATACAATGTTCTAAAATGAAGATCTCTCTCCCTTCGAGTCCATTCCAAACATTTCTCATTCCCTCTCCTCATTCTCAATGTTGTCCGACGTTTAGTTAAGAAACAAATATTAAAATTCGATAGTGCATCAGATCGTTACAATGGGTCCAGAAATAGATTGACAATCATAGCTTGCTAAACTAAAACGCAGTTTGGGAAAAGGGTGTCATACAATGTTCTAAAATGATGAAGATCTCCCATCATTCGAGTCCCATTCCAAACATTTCTCATTCCCTCTCCTCATTCCCAATGTTGTCCGACGTTTAGTTAAGAAACAAGCACGGTGTGGAGAAGTGGATTTTTATTGCCACAGTCGGTGTGAACTCGTGAAGTAATGCGTTCCTTATTCATGAATAGAAATGGATTGCTGCCAGTAAAGCAAGACTTAATTTGCATCAAACTGATTTTTGTTCTTCGCTTTTCATTAACGGATAATTTAGAGAAGCCTAATTACTCAATTAGCATATCTTACTAGGATTTTTAAGAAGCCGAAGAAAAGCTTTTCTTAATTTCGAAGACATTCTGAGCGATCGATAGCTACGAAGGTATTGGACGGCAAAAGCAGAAATGAAATAATTTTGAGTTTTAATCGAAACTTTTGCTCTCTCATAGTATTAAAGGTGAAATGACACTGCTTAATTAATAAAATGGAATGTACTTAGAATGTTCTTTGCTCTTGCACAATCCCAATTAAAGTTTTACTTTTCCTGTGTTTATTAAAAAAAGGACACTCCTGTAACACTGTAGAAAACCATTTCATTTATTTATAGTAAGAAAACTTTAACGAAATTTTCGAAAAATAAAATGAAGAAATCGATTTCTTTGGACCCAATAGCACTTCGGCAAAGACATTAAACATTTGGCTGCCCCAGATTATTTTGAATTCATTTCACTCCCTCGAATCAATTTAATATAAAATCTTATCCGCGTCAAATTTTTAATCTTTCAAGATTTCCAAGATACTAATTGAAATACTTGTGTACAAACAATTAAATCTTACAGTTTGAAAACTAATCACACGATAATCTTTGAATGCCAAAAGAAAAAGAAATATTATATTTAATTTTCTTAATAGGGATTACAATACTTTTATTGAAAGTTATATAGATTTCAAAGTATTTCCTTAAGTTAAAAAAAAAACGTAACCCTTTCTTAAACAACACAATTACGTTGTGTTTATTTTTCAAAAACTTTAAATTTGGCTCAATCTTTCTTGAAATGCATGTAATAATTGCGGTACATAGAAGGAAAAAATAATGAATTTAAAGTGATATTTCTCAATCTACAGAATACGCTGTTTCAGTATTTCGACAAGCAAGTAAACTCAAGCAAAACATTTAATTCAATTATAATTAAAAGCTTTATGAACTACTTTCTTAATAATAGTTGACCCGATGGCGAGTTCAGATTCTGATACATAAGAAATTGTCAAAATATGTGAATGAATCGTACTGCGTAAAGATTCTAAAAAAAATTCCCTCCCAATTTTTTAAACATTTCGTTTCAGTTGTAATCCTAGCAGTTAGTGAAAAAATTATAATTTTCATGTTTTTAATTCTTTTTATGCTCTTATAGTAATAATCATGTGCAGTTCATTGGATGAACAAAATAAATTAGGCAATAGTTTTATTGTTTTAATTAGCCGTTTGAAAGATGGTTTAATTGACTCACAGGGGAGATGATTTGGATTGCATAATGTTTGATCATTCTATTAATTTAAATCCGATTATGTAGCACAAAAAAACGACATACGCTTTAAGCATTAGATACATGTGAGTAAAAAAATTCTTAAATATGACTTTGAAATTGTTTTAATGTTTTTAAATGTATGATATTTTAAAATTTAAGGATGTAGTTGAAAAACAAAAACGGAAAGAAGCAAATTTGTTTTTGAATAATTAAACCAGCTTTTATTTTCCCCAAACTTTATGTTACGATGGACGGACGTAAAAATGTGTCAGAATTTCATTCCTTAAAGCACTTATCAAGATTTTCCCTGCTGAAAAAAAATTCTGATGGCCAAATGGGACTACTGGCATCATTTGTAAACATTTTAAGATGCATTCAAATCCGATAGTTGTTTACACATACAGTATAAACTTCCTATAAATAAATAAAGCAATACGTCGGTATCTATATAATCACGACGGCAATTTAATAACCTGCAACAGTGTTGTCATATTTATTACCTACGCAAATAGTAAGCTTTTTATATTGGCTAACATTTCATCATGCTTGTGACAATGAGAGTAGAGGGGCAAAAATATTAATAAATAGTGTGAAAAGATTTATGTACAGGCCCTAAGGTATGCTTTTAAAAACAGAAGGAGGTTGCTAGGCTGGCTAAAAGGAAACATAACAATTCACAAACGTTTAGCATCATGTCTAAGCAAATGCCTGTTCCGAAATTATTTACGTATTTGCTGCAGTTTCCAGCCTAATACCCATGCATGACACAGTTTTCTTGATCCTGCATGCATAGAAACTTCGTTAAAACACAAATTGTAGTAACATTCAAGTTAAATCTTCGAACGCAATCTCGACATCATAATAGTCACGCAATGTTATGCTTCTAATCAACCAAGCAAAATCATCGATTAATATTATCACGGAATACTTTTTGCATTTATAAGTAAATTACCACTCAAGTTGCTACATGCACGCTTATTAAATCTTACTACTAGCCTTTCTCGCCTAATATTTTTAATAAGTGATATAATATAAGAACTCTCTATATCATTTAATTTAATTATTTTCAAGCATATGTCTTTTTTTACTTCTGTAAGTAATAATACACGGCTTTTTGTACCAAATAGGGTATATGGGTACTAAAGTAGCCTTGAGGCTAAGGTTTTGAGCATCAATGTCAAACAAAGCTAGAAGAATATTTGAGGATATCGAGTAAGCATCGTATTTGCCTATTTGCTTTCAGTACCCTAATGAGGCCTCATTCAAATTTAACAGCGCCCTGCCACGAAATGATGGGGTGTAATTTTTCCGTATTTTGATGGTACGAATCTCTATTTTTTAGAGCTTTGTAAGCATAACTAAAAAGCATGTAAAGCTTCGAGCAAATTTTCTCAGTTTTGAGTGGTAAATGGCAGTTCAAATCCTTCCACTGTATTTTTCATCACGTGTATAAAATAAACTGAAAAACCTAAAGTTGAGGAAACGATGACTTTTTCACCGGTATTCAGAAACTCATACTCACCGTGTTATTCTTACTTAGATTTTTTTAAACCACCTTTGGTTTCAGTTCTAATTTTTATTCTGTCCATTTCTAACTTTTTTTTCTGCTCTAAAAATCCTTTTTAGTCAATTTAATTTGTTCTAAAACGATACACATAATGCTACGGTTATCATTTCAGGAATTTTAAGACAAAACCTAAGCGGAACTTGCCTATGGCTGTCGCTCACTTAAGCGGTCTTGGACCAAACACATTATTGTATGAAGAAATATCTTTATCTCAAGCAGACATTATCTTACAAAGTTACACATATTTTCTTTGAGCAATAGGTCATATTTGGAGCATCTGGTTAAAATTACTAAGTCATCATTTGCTTAACAAGATGTTCTAATACGCACCAAATAATTCTTACAGGTATAAAAAGACAAATATGTATCGAATATTGTAGACCTAAATAAGGAGAAAATCCAAAGTTTAATTTTCGAGTTTGATGCTCTTTAGACTTGGAAACATAATCAAAATTATTGCATCTAAAACTATTTTAATTGGATCAATAAAAAATTGAATTATTTAATATAAAAAACCTCACGAATTGACAGAAATAAAAATTATGATTTTTAAGACACCCATGAGAAATAAGCTTTATGCTGTGTGACATTTTTTAACAATTATTCTCAAAAGATAGATTTAATGCAAGAGTGATTTCAAAAAAAAATTAATTAATACAGTCCTCGCATTTTCATTCTGTTACTGACAGCAATAACTACATCGTAATACAAGTCAGATGTGAGAAACATGAGTTGGAAATAGGTAGTTAAGTATGCATGAAATACAGTACTCACTTATGCGCCGACCCAAGGGACCAATAGAAAAAGGCGCGTAAGTGAGAGAGACGTATAAGTGAACAAACCTATTTACAAGACTAAAACGCAACACAGGTTCTTATGAGAGAATGAATAAGAATGTTTCTACAGAAAAGGGACTGATATTACTACAGTTTGGCAATTACTGTAACGTAACTTCAATGATAAAGAGAGAACAAAAATTGTAGCATACCTAATTACAAACTGTTCCCTCTAAAAGGATGCATAATGGATTATTGTCCCTGTCCGAAATCTAGTTCGTATGGAAAAAATTCCTTCCGTGAGCAATAAAAGCGAAAGATTTAAGAGAAAAGTGAAGAAAAATGCTTTTTTTTTTTTTGAAGAAAATAAATTACATTTTTTACATTTTATTGAAAATTCGGCGCATAAGTGAAATATTTATCTCTAGAGCGACGTAAAAACGAATGATACTATCATTATTTTGGTATGGATTGTGCTGGGACCATTCAAAATCGTCGTTTAAGTGAAAAAGGCGTATAAATGAGGCGGCGTATAAATGAGAGTTCACTGTATATAGAAATGCCTATTTTATACTGAAATTTTAAATAGCGTTCATTGTTTAGGAAACATGTTTCATTAGGAATGTCTTATTTTTAATGGTTTTCTTTCAAGTAAATAACCTTAGGAAAAAATTAAAGGGTAAATAAATAAACCATTGATAAAAGCAACGTTATAAACGCCCAAAATTTGTAAAACATGAAGCCAGATGAATGTTTGGTTATGCTGTCGGATGTCTTTTCATCCATAAGCTCATATTTTACATTGAAGGAGGAGTTTCTTTTAACCCCGAAACTTGTTCTTGAAATTTTGTGCACCTATAATGCTTTTCAGCCTAATTTCATTAAAACAAATGCTACTTTCTAAGCTGTACACAATGAGCCATTATTCCAAAAAATGCTTCATTTTGTTTCGGTAAAAAATGCGTCAGTCTCATGCATAAGACCTATTTTTCATTTCAAACTATAAGATAAACTGAATCACAAGTGAGCTCATTCCTAAGTCATAACAATTGTACTCCGTAAAGTATCTCAAAAATCCCAAATCCAGTATAAAGCCCGCACCAGTAGTTTTCATATTCTAGAGATTTATCTAAAATAAATATTTGCTAAAATTTATTTTCCTTCTTTGAACTGTTTTATCACTTTAGAAGCCAAGTTTATACTTAACTAGTATAATATTGCTTGTAACACATCCCTAGGATCTCTTTTTTTTTTCATTTTATTCGTAGCACTCTTCATTCATGTGATGTAAAAATTGCAACCTGCCATACATTTATGAGTTTAAGTATTGCATTCCACATAGCATTGCATTTTATGTGCATTTGGTTTTCAAGAATCAAAATAAGCATACTTGTTTTCTTATTTTCAATATTCTTAATACAATGCCTTGATGAACACAATCGTAAAAAAATGCATTTCATCATACGTTAAAACTTCGCAAAAGTTTATTCACTTCTTAAACTTCCTTCTATAAAATCATGAAAGGTGCGGACATACCAAGGTGCATTCACTTCTTATATGCAAGACCACGCATCGGGTTTAAATATATGCTAGCAATGAGTGAAATCAAAACAAAAGTAAATGAACAATTTTACCGCGAGTAACCCTTTTAAAGGTCATTTGAGATTATGCCTGGCAGATTGCCACTACTCCTCACGCTCAAGCCAATAGACATGGCGGAACAATTTGAGAATGAGTTTCGCACCTCGCAATGATTAATGTATTAATCTAGTAGCTTCTGTAGGGCTACAGAACGGAAAAGTACTGAAATGATGAAACCTGTCGCAGCTATGAATTCTCGCACAAAAGCACCACCTGAAGTTAGCATGGTGGCAGCTTAATAGAAAATTATTCCCTATAAGTGCACTGCTCTAAAGGTTGTCAACTTATGGGGTAGACGACATGCACAAAACACAAGCAAATACAAGATTATCTCAGAATTTTACATAATCATTCGTATTGCAGGTTGGGATAGCAATGTTCCTCAAATAGGCCTGTCGGAACAATTTGCAAACAGTTCCGCACTTCGCAATGATTAATGTATCAATCTGGTAGCTTCTGCAAAGCTACAGAACGGAAAAGTACCGAAATGAAGAAATCGGTAGCTATGATTGTTCGCACATCTCGCAACAGCTGAGAATACGGAATTGGAGAAGTTAGCGGGGCGGCATATCTTAATAGAAAATTATTCCCTCTTAGTGCAATGCTCTTACTGTTGTCAACTTATGAGGTAGACGACAGGCACAAAAAACACAAGCAAATACACGATTATCTCGAAATTTCACATAATCATTCGCATTCCCGACTGCAGATTGGGAAAGAATTCATTGTCAACAGGTGGCAGGGAAAACATTCATTGTCAGCAGTGGCTGCAGAGAATTTCCGACATTCTGGGGTGCTTGGCATCTAGGGCATTGGCTTAAGTCTCCGCATTGGCTTTACACGGCTCTGTAACACCTAATATAATCTTGATTCTTCCGTCTCTCTTTTGTTTGGATTATGTAATCGCAGGGTTGTTGCCGCCGCTCTATGGAAATAAATGCTGTTATTGCTCCGAGCGTCTATTTTTATCTGTTATGCTTTCTTTATGAAATTAGCTCATGTTTCAACGATTGCACAGTAGTTCTGTGCATTACTTCAGAATCACGAGGTGGTGGAATTAAATATTTCAATCGCTCATGCTCCATTCGAAAAAATATCTTCTACTTCGAGAAAAAACGGAATGACCACACGAAGCCCAAAAAGAAACAGGAAAGACTATTGCATAGCATTAGAAGAAACAATAAATCGAAAGCTAAGAGGTTATTACAAAAGTTGCGAGTTACTTTCACCTTTACTTCGGCTGTGGAAAGTGTATTTCCCGTCAAATTTATTTACTGATAACTGTTCATAGTTAATTGTACAGACCAGATCTGCCGTGCTAAGTGCAAAAGTCGTATCTGCACTTTTTAACGAAACTGAGTTATCACCACCAGGTGGCTCTTTGTGACGTATTTCACCTAAAGACAAAATTATATGATCGCTTGAGAACGGGAAATATTTTTTTAAAAAAATCTGAAAAAGTTTCACCTGAATCAAATACATGGTGTCTCAAAACTTTAAAGAGTAATCTCTTAATTTAAGCTCGACTGCAGATACTACTTTTGCGCTTAGCGCGGCAGAGATGGAACCACTCTAGGGCCCAGGAAAGTAAACCTAATTATTAACTACATCTACTTATAAGTTTCACAAGCAAAATCCCCTCATCTTCCCTCTCCTTATAAATAGGAGTTAAGGCTTAAAGTTAACCCTCGTGGGTTCCTTGGGGTCATATGTGACCCCAATACAATTTCTGTTTAATATATCTTGTTAATCAACCATTTGTTTTTAATGGCATATTGTGGCTTTTATTCTTCTAGTTTTTTATTCAAAATAATGCTATTATTGTGTTTTATTTTTCCCGAATTGCATTTTTTGCACACAAGACCCTTGGGGTCACTTCCCCAGAATGCCAAAAAAAGAGGATGTTGCAACTTTTGTCCAAGAGAACTGGACAGAAAATGCATCGAAAAATGTCATAAGTGTTTGAAATTCACTTGCAAAAAATCATGTTTTTTCAGGTCTGTAACAGTTGTAAACAAATCTACAGTTATTGTAAGTTTTGCTCTAAAATTTTAATTTTTAATGCATAAACTAAATTTTATTTTGATTGTGTCTTTCTATTTTTATTTTTTAGCATTAAAAAGTGTGTGAACTTAAATAATGCATGTAACATTCAATAATAATAATAAATTAATTCAAGGAAGCATTGGGGTCGTTTATGACCCCAAGGATCTTGAGTGTAATTGAAATGGGAGGGACCCACGAGGGTTAACTAAATGTTATTTGCTGACGTTATTAAATTTGTTTATAAATCACTTTATCAAAATAATAATAATAATGATGATGATAATAGTGCACCACTTCTAGGAAGAAGTGAACTCATTAGGTACAACGTGTGTTTTCAAGTTATTCCTATACTAATTGGCAAAAATTCATCAGAAATATCAAAAGCTTACGCAGTCGTCAAAAATGCATAGAGACTTTGAAAAAAAAAACCTTCAAAATTATTTTCTTATCTTGCTCTTAAGCTAAAAGCAATATGCAGCTGTTAGTCATTTTTCACATTTCTAGAAATGTCCATAGGGCGGTGAACTAATCAAAACTTTTTTTAAAGTTATAAACACAGGTGAGCATTAAATAAATTTAGTTACAGAACACTACTGGTCACTGTGCAGTGTGTAACTGAAAATTTCAAAAAAAAAATATATAAAAACTACGAAACTATCAGCCCCATGAATGGATAAATTTACTTATACGGGAATTACACAAGTTCATTGACCCATAAGAATAAACTATTTTTAAGAATTTAACATTCACATGAGAACAGAAAATCATTAAAAAAACGTTCAGATAATAAATGTTTGTTTAAAATATTACGTTACTTTCGTAAGTCAGATCAAATCTTACCCACTGTCTAAAGTCCACTGTAAAACATGAAAAGAAAATCTCAATCTAATTACATTGCATTAAGTTAGAATTTTTCATTTCATTTCATTCATTTAGTTATTAATTTGTTTTATTTAAATACTAGCAGCGTGGCCTGGCTCTGCGCGGTCAACCTTGAGAATAAAAGTTATGATGCGTGTCTAGAAGTCCCGATTAGCTTGAAGTCGACATTTTGCCGGCGCGCAAAAGTCCCAAAAATTAATCAATCGCCAAAAATATTTAAAACCCCTCATTAAAGGAAAAGCCTAAAAGCAAAAGCAAGATTTTTATTTGTTCACTCACAAAAAAAAAGCAACAGATAAGCAAAAATGCTCCTTTGCATGCCAATGAAAAATAAATTCATTCCTTTATTTTGTCCTTGAATACATTGTCGCCGCTTCGATGCCCCATGACAATGTGTAATAATAATAATTTGATAAAAGTGGAAATTTTAAAGTTAGTGCTCTTTACCTTCCCACCGCAGTATACCTATCAGAAAGCTGTTAGCCAATCAGAGCTGATTAAATAGTTGATTATGGACGTGATAATACATTTTGAACTTCATCGAAGTTATTTTTCACTGCTTTACATAGAGGGAACGTGATTATAAACTTTTTTTATTGTATGATTATATTTACGATAAATAAATATTACTAAAATAAAAACTTCATATTGTTTCCGAATCTAAGCCACAGTGCAAAAAATGAACCGTTGTTTTAACAGTATAATACTGGCAGCCAAGGTTTCAATTTAAAGCTGTAAAACGTATAGTAATAAACTGTAAAACTATCAATTTCACAATTTATTGCCTTAAAATTCAGCTGTATTATACTGTAAAAACAACAGTATAATTCTGACAGCGGAAGTTCCAGTTTAAAACTGTAAAATGCACGGTAATAAACTAACATTAGCAATTTTGCAGTTTTTTACTATAAAACGAGCAATTGGCTAGTTTATTAATCTAAAATTAGCCGTATTATACTGTAAAAACTACATTCATTTTTTACCGTGTATGCGCCTGAACATCCAATTTGAGGAAAGACTCCCAAAAGAATCCCAATATTACGTAGATGAGCAAAAATGTTCCTTTGCACGCCCTTGAAAAATAGATTCATTCCATTATTTTGTCCTTGAGGATACTGTAAAAACTGAGTACAGAAACACACAACAATACACATTACAAAGCATTTGACAATTACAATACACATTACAAAGCATTTGAGTGTAAAAACTGAGTACTGAATATACTGTAAAAACTACATTCATTTTTTACTGTGTATGCGCCTGAACATCCAATTTGAGGAAAGACACTCCCAAAAGAATCCCAATATTACGTAGATGAGCAAAAATGTTTCTTTGCACGCCCTTGAAAAATAGATTCATTCCATTATTTTGTCCTTGAGGATATTGTCGCCGCTTCGATGCGTGCCTCCATGACAATGTGCCGGTTTTCGTCCGAAATTTCCACGCTGTTATCTTTGGCACTTTCCGACGGAGAAAGTGCTTCTTTTTTTTTTCTTCGAGAAACAAGACTACATTAAAGCAGCTGTGTTATCTTTGCTCGAAACCCCCCTCGTTGAACGGTGACAAAGTGAAAACACAAACTTGACAGCACTCAATTTTTAACTTACCGACTTTTGCTTTTTCACTTAACTCACTTGCCGTCAAATATCACAGAATAACTGTTGACTAAAATCATACTCAAACTAGCAGCTAAAGATGAGTTGTTTATAGGGCGGAGGCTTTATTTTTTTTTAAAGAAAATAAAAGCACTCTTCATGAAGTAGGAACAAACAACTAGTAAACATACCTTTAGTATTTTCTTAGAAGTAAATATCTGGATTAGCACTTTTTTTAAGAGTATTTGAAATTATTAGAAGCAAATAGTACAATTTAGTGACAGATTTTTATAAAAATGTGCAATTACTGCATGATTGTGAAAAACATTGTCCAATATTTGCACTACGATTGGATAATCTTACGACTTCACCTTGATGTTTTTAGAAACGAACTACTTCTTTTTGTTCATCATCGTACATTATTTCGAGTTGAAATATATTAACACAATGTGTCTTGACAATTAAACTTGAACGGGGAGACATAACAAACAGAATTAGTTTTGGTTTTCAGTACATAATTTGATTTTATTTTGCTATTTTTTAATCAAAACCAAATGGATGCATGAGTATAATACAAGATCATGTAGTACTTGAAAGTGCGGACTTCGAACAGTATTTTTGTACTTGAATATATCAGTATAATTTCGT